>SJYA01004584.1:0-13046 GCA_006410615.1 Neotragus moschatus
CTCCAGTATATTCAGACATACAGTTGGGAGGAATACTGTTCAACCCGCACTAACCTCCTCTCTTACAAGGCAGTCATTCCTCTGTGGCCAGATGTGTCTTATAAAGCATCACTGGTTTATTCTGGTTCCCACACAATCTAAGTAACTTAATGTGATGTGTCCTATTCAACAGAGCACAATATTTAATAGGGTACAATAAAACAAATTAAATTCGAAATACCTTATTTAATTTAGGATGCTGTAATGTTAGGAACCAGAAGGCACGGCTTTCTTTTTATTTTATATTAAGAACAGTCCACCTGTCTTCGTTTCTTATCTCTTATTGCCTAAATTGTGTTTCTGCATGGCAAAACAAGTAGGTTTAAGTGTCTGACTTTCGGAGACTCATCTGAGCACCTAAATAGAAATTCTTCTGTCTCTTGCCTGAATAGAGATCTTTAGTTAGATAACGATATTTTCTCCCATTTGGTTGGCTTCTCAGGGTTGAAGAAGGAACCTCAGCTGTCTATTCTGCTATTCATTAAAAATAAATGGTTCTTGTAAAGAATATTAATTATAATAAACTTTAGAACTCAGCCTTTCAAAATGGAACTTTGGGTGAAGTTGGAGAGCAGGGTTGAAGGAGGTATCAAGTGAGCAGACTATAACTCTAATGCTTCATGGAGAGCAGATGGCATTCAGAATCAGTCCACTTATGATTACTTCATAATAAAGATTAAAGTTGTATGTCCCTTCCAGGGGTATGCTCGGCAGGCTGCTAGTGTTCTGAACAAGGTCTTGGCCCACCTTGTTCCATATCAGATTTTTCCTTTCCACTTATCTAAATCGCTTCATATTTCTATGAATAAATTTAATGCATTAAAATGTTAAGATTTTTTAAATGCTCTACTTTATCTCATCATTATTTTTTTGTTATATGAACCCATTAACACTGATTATTTTTAATTGTTCCTGATTTTAATCTTACAGTAATGTTTTGAATCCTACATATGTTTGAACTATAGTCTGTTTCCAAAGGAGGTAAATTTCATCAGACAACAATGAATATGGGGCTTTTTTTTTTTCTGTGAAGCTGGCCTTGTGACTGAAGAAATGTGGGTGTTATAACAAGGTTGCAGCTGTAACTGAAATGCTAATGCACAGCAGGAAGTCTGAATCGAGGCAGTTTCATTCTTCTCATGAGTCGGTTGCTGCTGCTGCGTCGCTTCAGTCGTGTCCGATTCTGTGCGACCCCGTAGACGGCAGCCCACCAGGCTCTCCCATCTCTGGGATTCTCCAGGCAAGAACACCGGAGTGGGTTGCCATTTCCTTCTCCAATGCATGAAAGTGAAAAGTGAAAGTGAAGTCGCTCAGTCGTATCCGACTCTTAGCAACATGTTGGAAGCCTTCAATTCCAGGGAATAAAGTAGTGTATTGCTCCAACCCATGACCATTTGTGAGTTTCCATGGGCAGCCCATACAAAACCTTGCAATGATAATATATACACAAAATGCAACCAGTGGACAATTTTTTGATGTTTGCAGAAGCTTAAACTCCTGAAAGCATGTAAGTGACTACAAAGTCAAAAAGAATACATGTTATATCACTTAAAACCTGTGAGGCAGATAACCCTAAGAAAACCTGATTTGTTCATATTAATATGTATAGTATTACACATAGGTAGGTACAAGGATTATTCTATCTGAAATGTCTATTTGTATTTTTTCTCAGCAACAACGCATTTCCTTGGCACTGTTTATTTTATTCTTCACTAATTATAATTTTTGAAACTATTCTGTTAAACTACAATATAAATACAGAAATGTGTACCATATAAGTATCATAAAGAGACAGCTAAATGGGTTTTCTCAAGCTAATTACATCCAGGTAATGCAGATGGAACATTACCAGAACGCTGTAATTCTTATGTGTTTCTTTGTCACTATCTTCTCCAAAATAACACTATGATGATTTCTGACATCATTGTTTGCTTTTACATTATTAGAATGCATACAGTATATACTATTTTGTCCTTGGCTACTTTCACTCACCTTTATGTTTATAAGATTTATCTATAATTTTCTGTAAGACTATAATTTGTTTATTTTCATTGCTGCATAGTATTCCACTGTGAGAATATGCTACACATTTTAGTCAACTCTATACTGGTGGTAGATTTTCAACAGCTTCCATTTTGAGGTTACTATGAGTAGAGTTTCTAAAAATATTCTAGTACATGTGTTTTGCTATCCAATTTTGTTGGGTATATATATATATATATATATTAGCATTTATTTATTTATTTGGATGTGTCAGGTCTAAGTTGTGGCACAAAGGATCTTTGTTCATCGTTGCTTCATGTAGGATCTTTAGTTATGGCATACCAACTTAGTTGCAGTATATGGGATATAGTTCTTTCACCAGGGATGGAACTTGGGCCCCATACATTGGGAGTGTAGAGTCTTAGCCAGTGGTCCACCAGGGAATTCTTGGGTATGTATATATCTTAAAATTAAGTTTCAGAAGCATACGTAATGCTCTGTTAAGCTTTTGTAAAAGTCAGGTATCATTTTAATATGATTTTTTCTCCTGTTTATGTTTTTATGGATATATGATTTTTGTTGTTACTGATTCTTACACTGACTTAGAAAACTAATGCTTTTCATGGTGGCATTTAAAATTATCATTTACAAGGATGACTGTCCCAAGAGTTATTGGATAGATGAACTTTTATCTTTCTATGGAATATTAATTATTACAGTTATGATTACTAGTTTCATCTTAATTTCTCTCAGACCTTCCTTCTCTGATACCCCATGCCATGCCTTTTGGTCAGACTCTTACTTCTCACCTGTTGTGAACATTAGTTACTTAGCTAGTTCAACTGCTTTTCCCACTGAACCCCCACCAAAACTCCACTGATACCCTCTCGCCATAAATGCCAAATACTGAATAGTCTGCCCCACTTCTGTCAGAGGCTTATTAAAATAGAATTGTGGTTTTACTGTTTCAGAATCTTCAATGTGATGTCATAGCCAAGATTTTTTTGTTTTCCATCAAGCTCCTCTATTCACATGTAGTCTGTAACCTACTGATCTATCCCTTCCCTGGCATAGTTGTAGTATCTAGGCTCCAGCTTTAGCACAGTACCTTATTCTATAGCTTGTGTACATGGGATACTAATTATTTTATCCTCTGTGATACTTTTATAAAGTGTATACATTATTGAATTACTATGTAAGACAGCATGAAATTGATTTTTTTTCCTCTTAGACTAAAAAAAAAAAAAATACACTGAGGGCAAGGGCTATCTTTGTGTCAGATCCCAGTTCCACTGCATAATCTTTGACACATTATACACATCTATGGACAAAGCTAAAAAAGATGTTGACTGATGCTTGTTTCCTGTGTGCTGCTATTCCCAACTATTTGGACACTAGAGTCAATTGTCTCTTCTTCTTTCTTACTATAAATATCATGTATATTCAACCCAGCTGCTGATATAATAAAATTCTTACTCAGGATCTATTCTTAATTTCTCAGGCTATCTGGAATTAAGTATGGTGTACTTTTGCTCTTAAAATTAACTAAGCTGGAAATAGTGTCCTTAACCAGGAGAATAAGACATTAGCCAGTTTTTCAGAGGGCACAAAGTTATGTTTATCTAATATTCTAAACCTCTAAATGTCAGAATTTAGTCAAGGTAAAAACAAGAGACCAGTTTTATATTACTGATCTAAATCTTTACAAAAATGCAAGGTTTCTCTGCTACAAGATGGTCAGTGACCTCACCTTCCTCCAGGCTGATTGCCGAGGCATGGCACTCTGCTGACTCTGCATACAGGCCTCTAAAATGCTCGTGTAACTATTATGTTTCAGTTCTAGATGCGCATGTTCAAAATGCTCAGCATCCAGTCATATGCCATGTTCATTTCCTTCAGCTTTCTTTTTTATTTTTTGAAAACTGAATAGCACATGTAGCAAATGTGTTAAATTGATGATTTCACTTGCTGTTATAAAGTACCTGTAGTTCTTATCCCATCAAGCCCCAGGACCTGAATTTACTTCATAGGATTGTAAGTGCTGGGGGTTTAACTGGTGCATATGCAAAGTATTTATCTTAAACTTGAAAAATCCTGAACTCTTTTCTTTTTTGTAGCTATCGGTCCTAAATTACAACTTCAGTTTTATGACCCTGAGACAGGGCTGTTGTAAAATACAACCGTTGTACAGGTTTTATCCTTTCTACAATGAAAAGGAAAAATATGTGTACTAACCTTCAATAAACATTTAGAAAATTATATTGAAGTCTCTCCAGAGCTGATGGAAACCTGTCAGAGGTATTGCTGAGTCCACAGCCTACAGGAGAGAACTAATCTGACTGGCACATTCTGTTTCTTAGTTTGTAAATCCAGGCAAAGATTTCTTGAAAAAGACAAATACACTACTGCAAATGTAAAGGAAACCCAAAGAGATTTTTGACTTACAGTACAAAGATGTAAGAAGTAAAATAATAGATACTGTCATCACATTATGATTCAGAAAATATACACCATCTCTACTGAGCCATTTGAAGCCCAAGACTTCACAAAAGTCATTTGACTTTGCTCTAGGGTGCCATGAGATTTTCACTGACCAGGTGACGTTTGTTTGCCGAGACTACACTTTGATGGCCAAGTCTGACTTTCCGTTTGTGGGTCATGGAGTAAGTTATTTTTGTCACTTACTAGAGAATCATATATCCCTCCTTACAAGTGCATAGGAAACCCCTAGCAACCAGTAATGGAGGAACGAGATCAGCAAAAATTTTCAAATAAATTACTGATTGTGAGTGTGCATCTTGAAGAATCTTATTGATGGGTCTAAAGTAATAAAATACTACAAAGCTATTTCAGGTCCAAGCCTCATTGCAGAACTGGTGTTGCTGTCCACAGTGCTGAACTATCGTCTTTACAGGCCATGGCAATTTTTATTCTTCTAGTTTTGGCCCATGGGAGAGCTCTCTACCCAACATTTCCAGAATCTGGAAATAAACAAATCAAGAAGAAGTAGGCTATGGAAGAGGGAAAAAATTAAAATAGAGAGACAAATGTTTGAAGCTATTGGAAAGACACAACTGAGAAAATAAAAAGATAAAAACATTTTTCTTTTGATATGGTATCTCAGGGAAGCAAGCTGCCATGGCTTTGGTCAAACTGAGGTGCCTCAAGAAAACCTAAAATAGTGTAATGAATAATATAATTTTTAAAATATCATTAGGAAAGCAAGTTCTAGAGTGCAGAGAAAAGATGTTTTCTCTGGGCATAAACATATTATTGAAATGCCAGTTGAATACTCCTAGTTTTTTTTCCCCCCTATTCTTTCAAATAATGAAAACATATTTTCAATTGTCATACTGTAGTAAAAATTGTATTTATGTTCTAAATTAAGCACAGTTAATATCTGTAATACCTTTTGACATTTATCATATATCTGATTGTTACAGGTGATTTTTCTCCCTCTGGTAATTTTAATGAGCATGCTCTCCTCTCCTGACAATATAATTATGCTTTTGAAGCTCATAAACCTGACAAATATTTAGAATTACCATTACAACTAAAGATAGGATTGGTTAGACTTTCACTTTTGCCAAAGGAATGTATAGAAATTAGAATGAAAGTGTTTATAGATGCAAATTTCTGGAGATTTTAAATGATTTAAGATATGCTTACTTCTTATATAGAGAGAGTCAGTGATTTTTTTTTTTCCTTTAAATATAGACTATTTAGGATCCAGCTGAACCTTGGAAAACACAGATGTACCTCTTGTTTGAAGCAGTTGTCTCTGAAATACCCCTCCCTTTATGTGTTGAAAAACAACTCTAGTAACATGCCTTGATTTGGTCATGTGCTTTAGACTTTTAAATGTTACTGTTGTTCAGTCACCCAGTAGTGTGTGACTCTTTGTGACTCCGTGGACGGCATCACCTCAGGCCTCCTTGTCCCTCATCATCTCCTGGAACTTGCCCAAGTTCATGTTCATTGCACCGGTGATGTCATCCAGGCATCTCATCCTCTGACGTCCTCTTCTCCTTCGGCCTTCAGTCTTTTCCAGCATCAAGGTCTTTTCTAATGAGTCATCTGTTCCTATCAGTTAACCAAAATACTGGAGCTTCAGCTTCAGCATTAGTCCTTCCAGTGAATATTCAGGGTTGATTTCCCTTAAGATTGACTGGTTTGATCTGGCTATTCAAAGGACTTTCAGGAGTCTTCACCAGCTCCACAGTTCAAAGACATCAATTCTTTGGTGTTCTGCCTTCTTTAAAGTCCAGCTCTCACAACTGTATGTGACCCGTGGGGTGACCTTAGCCTTGACTATGTGAACCTTTGTTGGCAGAGTAATGTCTCTGCTTTTCAACACACTGTCGAGTTATGTCATTGCTTTCCTGCCAAGAAGCAATCGTTTTCTCATTTCATGACTGTAGTCACCATCTACAGTGATTTTGGAGCCCAAGAAGAGGAAATCTATCACTGCTTCCACCTTTCCCCTTCTATTTGCCATTCAATAATGGGGCCAGATGCCGTAATGTTAGTTTTTTGTTAATGTTTAGTCTTAAGCTGGATCTTTCACTCTCCTCCTGTTCCCTCATCAAGAGACACTTTAGTTCCTCTTTGCTTTTTGCCATTAGTGTGGTATCATTCACATATCTAAAGTTGTTGATGTTTCTCCCTCCTAGCTTGACTCTGGTTTGTAACTCATCCAGCCTGACATTTCTCATGATGTGCTCAGAATATAGGTTAAACAAGCAGGGTGACAGCAGACAACCCTATTGTACTCCTTTCTCAATCTTGAACCAGTCAGTTGTTTCATACAGGGTTTTAACTGTTGCTTCTTAATCTGCATATAGGTTTCTCAGGAGACAGGTAAGATGGCCTGGTAGTCCCATCTCTCTAAGAGCTTTCTGCAGTTTGTCATGATCCACAGAATCAAAGGCTTTAGTGTAGCTGAATAAACAGAGAAAGTTTTTCTGTTTTTTCTTCTGAAATTCCCTTGCTTTCTCTAAAATCCACTGAACGTTGGCAATTTAATCTCTAGTTCCTCTTGCTTTTCTAAACCCAGCTTAGACATTTTGAAGTTCTTGGGTCCCATAATGCTGAAGCCTATCGTGAAAGTGGAGAAAGCAATGGCACCCCACTCCAGTACTCTTTCTGGAAAATTCCATGGATGGAGGAGCCTGGTGGGCTGCAGTCCATGGGGTCTCTAAGAGTCGGACACGACTGAGTGACTTCACTTTCGCTTTTCACTTTCATGCATTGGAGAAGGAAATGACAACCCACTCCAGTGTTCTTCTTGCCTGGAGAATCCCAGGGATGGTGGAGCCTTGTGGGCTGCCGTCTATGGGGTCGCACAGAGTCGAGCATGACTGAAGCGACTTAGCAGCAGCATGCAAGATTTTAACCGTGACCTTACTACCATAGGAGATGAGTGCAATTGTCCAATGGTTAGTTCATTCTTTGGTACCACCCTTCTTGGGGACTGGCATGAGAATTGACCTTTTCCAGCCATGTGGCCACTGCTGTGTCTTCCAAACTTGCTGACATAATGAATGTACGACTGTCCATCTTGGGTGGCCCTGCACAGCATGGCTCATGGCTTCATTGAGTTATGCAAGACCCTTCACCATGACAAGATGGTGATCCATGTACTTAGTCACTCAGTCATGTCTGACTCCTTATGACCCCATGGTCTGTAGCCCAGCAGGCTCCTCTGTCCATGGGGATGCTCCAGGCAAGCATACTGGAGTGGGTTGCCACTTCCTATTCCAGGGCATCTTCACTACCCAGGGATTGAATCCAGGTCTCCCACATTGCAGGCAATTCTTTATAGTCTGAGCCACCAGGGAAGCCCAGTGATCCGTGAGGGGTTTTAAATGTTACCAATTACATTATCTCACTTAGAGTCCCAAACTAGATTACAAATTAATTTACTTACCATTGAACAAACAAAGGCAGTGGAAATCAGAAAGATCCTGATTTAGAATCACTAAACCAGTTCTTTACAGATCTGAAATTAGAAATTATTTCACCTGGGTACGATATTTGTTTTACAATTCCAGAAGAATAAGACTTTCTTGTTCTATGTCAGATGGTTTGCAAGTGGGATGAATGCCATGTCTGACTATATACAGAGACTAATAACATTTAGGTGATCAGAAAGCTCCATTAAAACTGCCAGATTTTCCTGCCCAGCAGTTTTAACTGAAATATAGTTGATCCACAATATCATTGGGTTGGGTGAAAAGTTTGTTTGGGTTTTTCCATTAGATGTTACATAAAAACTCAAAAGAACTTTTTCGTCAACCTGATATATCAGTTTCAGGTATACAACATAGTGATTTATACAACATAGTGATTCATTATTTTTTAAGTGATTAGTATTTTTATAGATTATACTCTATTTAAAGTTATTATAAAATATTGACTATATTCCCCGTGTTATACAGCTTGTTTATTTGTATACTTGTATACTCATGGCTTATTTATTTGATACATAGTTTGTACCTCTTTATCCCCTAGGCCTATCTTGTCCCTTCCCGACTTACCTCTCCCCACTGATAACTGCTAATTTTTCTCTAAATCTGTGAATGTTTCTGTTTTATTATATATATTTCTTTGTATTATTTTTAAAATTCCAAATTTAAGTGATATCGTACAGCATTTGTCTTTCTCTGTCTGGCTTATGTCATTAGGCATAATGTCCTCTAGGTCCAATCGTGTTGTTGCAAAGGCCAAGAATTATTTTTTTAATTACTGAATGATATTACATTGTGTGTGTATATATATACACGCATATTACATCTCCTTTATCCATTCATCTGTTGATGGACACTTAGGTTTGCCTGGTAGTTTTAAGTAGTCTCCTTAGGTGTTATGTGTTAGCACTCCTATATCTATGATTTCTGATTATTTGGGAGAGCCAAGAATATTCCTTAAAATGATCTAAATTTATGTTTCTTATTTTTAATTTTTTTCCCACAAACAAATAATAAAGTCTGTTTATGTCAGATAGTACTTTTAGATGTCTAAGTTAATTCCACATTGCCTCATATTTATTGGTAGATGTTCTAATTATTATAGTTTTCTCAGTTTTAATAGGTAAGTTTGCTGAGTCTCAGATAAATTCAAGAATTTCTGAAATTCATGATTGACTGGGACTGCAATACGAGTGCCTTGAGTCCAGACCTTGAACTTTATCCCCCTGACTCCTATAAGACAGAGATTCTCAGAGTGAAGGAGAGAGAGTATTTAGCTTTGCAGGTGATGAAGGCAATGGCACCCCACTCCAGTACTCTTGCCCGGAAATCCCATAGATGGAGGAGCTTGGTGGGCTGCAGTCCATGGGGT
Organism: Neotragus moschatus; assembly: GCA_006410615.1. Classification (NCBI taxonomy): domain Eukaryota; kingdom Metazoa; phylum Chordata; class Mammalia; order Artiodactyla; family Bovidae; genus Neotragus; species Neotragus moschatus. The sequence continues at coordinate 9,364 of SJYA01004584.1, forward strand.
CGCTAAGAGTCAGACACAACTGAGTGACTTCACTTTCACTTTTCACCTTCTTGCATTGGAAAAGGAAATGGCAACCCACTCCAGTGTTCTTGCCTGGAGAATCCCAGGGACAGGGGAGCCTGGTGGGCTGCCGTCTGTGGGGTCACACAGAGTCGGACACGACTGAAGCGACTTAGCAGCAGCAGCAAGATATTAGTGGGCTTCCTGGTGGCTCAGAGGTTAAAGTGTCTGCCTGGAATGCGGGAGACCCGGGTTTGATCCCTATGGCTGTCAAAATTGGGAGTATGAGGTAACTGTCATCTAGGTAGTAGACACCAGGGTTGCTGCTAAACATCTACAAGGCACTAGACAACCCTCCACTACGAAGAATGATCCCACCTGAAATGTCAGTAGTCAATGTTGAAAAACCCTACCTTAAAAGAATCTTTTTTGATATCTTCTCTTTCCTATTTTCCTACATATACTGAAGAGTAAAATGCTGATTTAAGAATAATAAACTGAATGTTTGAACCTAAAGAATTTTAGACCCAAAATTATCAGATTAGCAAAATGAAAAGCATCCAGTCTTTGGAGACAGGAAAAAATTGCCTTAAAATTCCAATTCTTCTACTAAATAACATATTCCCTTTAGATAGGCCTCTTAAGATCTCTGTCCATTAGTTTCTTCTGGGATAAAATAAAGATGATAATTTTGACTTTGTAGGATTTTTTATAGGATTAGAAATTAATATTGTTATCAATTATTATTATTATTTTCCTTCCTTCCTTTCTAAGGCTCTATCTCACTGTTAGGTTTGCTAGCATAACGCCCCTAAAGTGTTTCCTATATGCCTTAAGTCCATCATTTTGGTGCCCTATATATTTCACCCATTCTCTGGATATTGGTACCATCAACATGATTTGTGTCTAGTAACTTACCTTTTACTGGTAGATACTTAGACCAGTAGGAGCCTACATCTTTCAGTCAGTGGCCAGTTTCCAGAGTTTCACAGGGATCCCCTTGGATGAATAGCATAATTGACAGAAATTATGATTTATTGATTCACTTCACCCTTATTTATCTCCAGCAGAATTAGAATGAGTTCAGGGCGTGTCATGCAGTCTCCACTAAAGTCCCAAAAGCAGAGAGAAAAACTATATAGGGAAGAGAATAGATGTTACAATTGGTGAGATTTTTGTTCAGTCCCACTTGCATCTGTTCCCGGTGTTTGTTTCTGTAACTTACTTGTATTTCTGTCTTTTCCATAAAATAGGGCTGTCCTGGGAATGAAAACAAAAGCACATGTAATGACAGTTATTTGTTTATTAAAACTAACAAGCATCATGTACATGCTTCAACTGTAAATTTTAACTAGGCATCATGAAGTTCACTCTAAAGTCATTCCCATTAAAAAATACTTATAAGCACATTTTTCCAAGACATTTTTGTACTTACTTTTGTATGTTCAACCTTTTTCCTAAAACCTCAAAATGAAAATGATCATATTATTGTTAGAATGTGTCTTCTGCTTTTTTCCCCCCCTCCTTAACTTACATCTGCTGTTACAATCTAAAATTCAGTAACAGGAGACTCAGCTTCAGCCCCTGCTTTCAGAAGGGAACGGCTATCCACTCCAGTGTTCTTGACTGGTGAATTCCACGGACAGAGGAACCTGGTGAGCTACAGTCCATAGGGTGGCAAAGAGTTGGGTACAACTGAATGACTAACACTTTCACACTTTTCACTCTCACAGTCCCAGGATAGCTCTTAGTAGCTTGGGTCCTCGAGGAATTTTGAAGTAATGAACATTTAGCATATTTTATTAGTGTGACTATCAGAATAAACTGGGACTATTCTGAAAAGAGAGATATAAAAAAACAGAAAATAAAATTCTTTCTCTCATTTCAAAGTCTCCTCCTCATCAAACCTTTTTTTTCTATGTGAGAGTGTGGAGGAAAACATCAGTTGAAGTGAAAAAAGTGAGTTTGTCTCTAAGATCTTTATTCTTAATTTAGTGATGTATCCTGAAGGACTCCATTTTCTTAGTATAGAGACTTTAGTTGAGCACAGTTGAATCCAGCATAACAAGTTCATATGGCTATTGCATGACAGTACTGCGTATTCGAGAGTAAAAGGTGATAGCTTGTGGTGAGTGATATCAGATTTGTGATCTCTGAAGAAGATTTAGAAGATTTAGACCAGGGACCAGGCTTGATCACTCAAGAGCTTTTCTGTAGCAGAGTTTTATTAAAGTGAAAGAGGACAGGGAAAGCTTCTGACATAGACATCAGAAGGGGTAAGTAGAATGCCTCCTCACTAGTCTTGGCAAGGGAGCTCTATACTTTTTTAATTTGTTATTACAATAAATCAAAAGAATGTCTCAAAGTTGTAAAGGTCCTACTAGACCCAATCCCACAATTCACATCTTTTACAATAGAAAGATCTTACCAGACCCACTCATACATTCTAAAATAACAGGATTAGTCAGAAAGAAGGAGAAACATGTCCTTAAGCAGGATACTCAGACTTTATTTTTTGGAGGGGCTCCAAAATCACTGCAGATGGTGATTGCAGCCATGAAATTAAAAGACGCTTACTCCTTGGAAGGAAAGTTATGACCAACCTAGATAGCATATTCAAAAGCAGAGACACTACTTTGCCAACAAAGGTCCATCTAGTCAAGGCTATGGTTTTTCCATGGTCATGTATGGATGTGAGAGTTGGACTGTGAAGAAGGCTGAGCGCCAAAGAGTTGATGCTTTTGAACTGTGGTGTTGGAGAAGACTCTTGAGAGTCCCTTGGACTGCAAGGAGATCCAACTAGTCCATTCTAAAGGAGATCAGCCCTGGGTGTTCTTTGGAAGGAATGATGCTAAAGCTGAAACTCCCGTACTTTGGCCACCTCATGCAAAGAATTGACTTGTTGGAAAAGATTCTGATGCTGGGAGGGATTGGGGGCAGGAGGAGAAGGGGACGACAGAGGATGTGATGGCTGGATGGCATCACCAACTCGATGGATGTGAGTTTGAGTGAACTCGGGGAGATGGTGATGGACAGGGAGGCCTGGCATGCTGCGATTCATGGGGTCGCAAAGGGTCGGACATGGCTGAGCAACTGAACTGAACTGAACTGAAGCAGGATACACTGTTGTTATATAATCCTTCAGTTCAGTTCAGTTCAGTCGCTCAGTCATGTCAGTACAGAGCTTAAACTGAGTTGTTTTGTCCTGTAATCATCAGCTCTGGGCTCAAAGAAAAAAGAAAAAACATTTTATGTGACTAAGACTAAGAAATGTAGAAAAAAAATGTCCTATCTCCTCCTTAAGAACTCCAGACCCCTATCTCCTCCTCAGGGACCCGGGACTTCTTATCAAACTACCTAAGAATTGACTCTCCCAAAGGAAAAACAAAATACCTCATTGCAAAAAATACTTCAGTATAATTCCTTAATTCATAAGAAAGTTCTGGAGTCAGGACAGAATATTAATTAAGCAGTTTCAAAGTCACATACTTGCTTTAGTGGCAAGGCCAGATGCCATTCTCAATTCTAATTCATTATTTCTTGTTTTAAAAACCCAAGCTGCAGTTGATATACCTAACAATGGTCTGTTTTCTAATGTTGTTATTCAATCCCGTGATTCTTGGGGCAATTGTAGACTGGCAAATAGGTGGGAGGGATTTCTTGGACTTTTTTTTTTTTTTTTT
>SJYA01004584.1:15051-46314 GCA_006410615.1 Neotragus moschatus
GGGAGACATATCAAAAACCTCAGATATGCAGATGACACCACCCTTATGGCAGAAAGTGAAGAGGAACTAAAGAGGCTTTTGATGAAAGTGAAGGAGGAGAGTGAAAAAGTTGGCTTAAAGCTCAACATTCAGAAAACGAAGATCATGGCATTTGGTCCCATCACTTCATGGGAAATAGATGGGGAAACAGTGGAAACAGTGTCAGACTTTATTTATATGGGCTCCAAAATCACTGCAGATGGTGACTGCAGCCAGGAAATTAAAAGATGTTTACTCCTTGGAAGGAAAATTATGACCAACCTAGGTAGTATATTGAAAAGCAGAGACATTACTTTGCCAACAAAGGTCTGTCTAGTCAAGGCTATGGTTTTTCCAGTGGTCATGTATGGATGTGAGAGTTGGATTGTGAAGAAAGCTGAGCGTTGAAGAATTGATGCTTTTGAACTGTGGTGTGGGAAAAGACTCCTGAGAGTCCCTTGGCCTGCAAGAAGATCCAACCAGTCCATTCTAAAGGAAATCAGTCCTAGGTGTTCATTAGAAGGATTGATGCTGAAGCTGAAAGTCCAATACTTTGGCCACCTCATGCGAAGAGTTGACTCACTGGAAAAGACCCTGATGCTGGGAGCGATTGGGGGTAGGAGGAGAAGGGGACGACAGAGGATGAGATGGCTGGATGGCATCGCCGACTTGATGGACATGAGTTTGAGTGAACTCTGGGAGTTGGTGATGGACAAGGAGGCCTGGTGTGCTGTGATTCATGGGGTCTCAAAGAGTCGGACACAACTGTGTGACTGAACTGAACTGAACTGAACAACTAACAACTATGACCTTAGAGGGCTGTGAAACCAGTGGTTCATGGCTGAATATATGATGCACTGGAGCCAGGAAGGACCAGTCATAGGTCGGGGTGATGTGTAGAGGCCAACGCCAGTCTGGTTACCTTGATTAGTCTGACATTACTCTTCTTCATTAGCTCAGTTACTTCTGATCTGAAAATGACAACCCACCCAGTTGGCAGTTCCTCTTCATACTTGGTTAGAGATTATGAATTATGCGTCTTCTACTGCTTGCCTTGAAATTGGGGCGAACGTGCACTGTAATCTGGAGCTGACTTTCCCCAGTTCTCTCTCTACTGTCTGAACTGACATTTCTAATATGAGAAATCCAGCATTAGTCAAATAATTCATCAGACTTTCTTCCTATGATGATAGTCCTGTTTGTCTGCCTACCCAAGAAGAAGTATTTCAAACCATTGTGAGAGTAGCTTTTACTTTATTTCTTTTCAGTCCCATCTACCAGCCCCCGGTTCTGTGTGTGTGTTCTTGTGTTTTTACTTTGTTTGTTTGTTTTTGGCTCGGCAGCATGAATGTTCCTAGCCGTTTCAGCTACACTTGCCATACATTACTTACCTCCCTGGTAAGTAATTGCTTTCCGGTTAGTGCATGCCATTCCTGCCTGATGTCTCAATTCCTAGTCATTCATTGGAGAGGAAAATGCAGACATGAATGAAAGAAAAAAAAAACTTGCATGAGAAGTGTTTTGTACTGGCCCTCCCTTGCACCTACTTACTTTCCATAGTTTGAAAAATATATATCATCTGAAAGAACTATTATCTCCTGACTAGAGAAAAGAAAAGGCGAATGGAAGAGCCGTGACTCACATCCAGTTCACCAGCTGGCCGGACCACGGGGTCCCCGAAGACCCTCACCTGCTCCTCAAGCTGCGCAGGAGGGTGAACGCTTTCAGCAACTTCTTCAGCGGCCCCATCGTGGTGCACTGCAGGTACGTGGAGACGCCCTGACCGCTGTTCACACCCAAGCCCATGGGGCTGTCGGGCCACCCTCCCTTTGGGCAACTGTTGCTTCCAGAAAGTCTATGAGAAAAAAGTCACAGGGTTTCCCCTGCTTAACCTTTCTGGGCTTTTACTTTACTATTTTTTAAAATTTATTTATTGTTTTATTGAAGGATAATTGCTTTACAGAATTTTGCTGTTTTCTGTCAAACCTCAACACAAATACCGTATTCTAACACATATATACGGAATCTAGAAAAATGGTACCGACGGATTTATTTGCAGGGCAACAGTGGAGAAACAGAACAGCTTTATGGCCATGGGGAGGGGGAGGAGAGGGTGAGAGGTAAGGAAAGAGGGAGGTGGAAACTCACATTACCAGATGCAAATAGACAGGCGAGGGGAGTTTGCTGTCTAACAGGGGCTCTGGATCAGCCCGGGGGCGGGGTGGCAGGAGGTGGGAGGCGCCTCGGGGCCTCTCTGCTCATCGTCCTGCCGCTCGCTTGTTTGCCCAGCGCTGGCGTTGGGCGCACGGGCACCTACATCGGGATCGACGCCATGCTGGAAGGCCTGGAGGCGGAGAACAAGGTGGACGTCTACGGCTACGTCGTCAAGCTCCGGCGCCAGAGATGCCTGATGGTGCAGGTGGAGGTATGTTCCAGGCACGGTCCTCACTTTCCGCTTCCGGCTTAAACCTTTTTTCACGGTGGGAGTAGTAACCTTAAAGGAAATCCAAGTTGTTCTCAGTCTCAAACAGCTTCTTTCTGTTTCCTGAAAACTCAAGCGTTGATCACAGTTAGAAGCATTTTGCATTGGTGGCTGAGAGCACTTGTGGAATAAGGATGACTATAAAGTATATGTTAAAGAATAATGAAATACCATTTACACACCCTAGGTTGGGAAACAATTAAAAATGCCAAAACCCAGTTTATCAGCATTTCATAAAACTAGAACTGGGAAGACCTAATAGTGCAGTACAGTGGCTAAGAGTCTGGTTTTGGAATTAGAAGTTTCGAATAGTGATAGTTATTCTTAATACCGTGCACTCTTCAACCAGTTTTTAAAGTTCTTGTGCTTCAGTGAAATCACCCAAATGGAGATAATAAGAGTATTTACCTTACAGAGTTAAGCCACAAAAGGTCATCCAAGTAAAGCACTTAAAGTCCATGGAACATACACGTAGTCAGTAATTGTAATCGATGAATATTATTATTGAGAATGTCTGCACTTGACCTAGAAATGCCGTATATTGTATGTACCCAAGAGAAGCATTTCCAAATCTGCACAGCTGGACACACATTCAAGAGTGTTCACTGAATTCAGCATTGCTAGGAAAACAAAGAATGGGAAACTTTAAATACATGGCAGTATGGGACTGGGAGATGACACCGTGTTCCGCGGCAGTTGGCAGGGATAATCGATCTGTAGCTCTCAGTGTGGGCAGGCGCTCAGATGAGAGCAGTCAGCAAATATAGCCCCCAGGTGAAACATATACAGCACAATGTATGCAGCTGTTAAGGAAGGACACAGGAATACGGTGTTTATAAACACGTGCGTGTTATTGTAGGCGTCTTAAAACGGATCGTCCACCAGGAAAAAAGGAACTATTTCCTGTGGAAAAATAACATAGAATGGAAGGATACAGTCAAACTAGAGGTGGTGTTAAAGAATCTTGAACTTATCAGAAATATGCAGTTGTTTAAAAACAGTAAATTCAAATATGATAAAAGTTTAAGGATAGTTAAATCTGGGTTTGGTACTTTATGCTTTCTCGCATGTGTGTTAGTTGCTCAGTCGTGTCCAGCTCTTTGTGGCCCCATGGACTGTAGCCTGTCAGGCTCTGCTCTCCATGGGATTCTCTGGGCAAGAATACTGGAGCAGGTTGCTATTCCTTTCTCCAGGGGATCTTCCTAACTCAGTGATTGAACCCGGGTCTCCTGCATTGCAGGCAGATTCTTTACTGTCTAAGCCACCAGGGAAGCCCCAAGAATACTGGAGTGGGTAGCCATTCCCTTCTCCGCAGGATCTACCCCATCTAGGGATTGAACCTGGGTCTCCCACAAAGCAGGCAGATTTTTTCATATAATCTCTATTTTACTAGAGATGCTAGAACACTTTTAAAAAATGTGTTCTATGGAACATCAACTTTTTCCCCTCTCAGATACAATGTGGAACTTTATAGTTTTATATATTAGTAATTTAACTTACTAACTCAACACTAGTCCTGGGAGGAAGTAACAGTGTTTTTTAACTGTTAGGAATAAAATAGAAGCTATAAGATGCCTAATCTATTTGTGAAGCTTTTTTTTTTTCCTGGCAAAATAATCCGAGATGGAATTTACTAATTTCCCGGAGACCTATGAGTGCCAACTTCCAGATTATTTAAATATGGCAGGTACCAGTGTTCTCTTCCAACCATTGTCTCCAGATGAACCGAATGTGGGGGGTGTGTACTTTATTTAAATGTGATTCATAGGACTGTAAATGATAAATTAACTGTCTCTGTCCTTCCTTGAAATGACAGGCACAGTACATCTTGATTCACCAGGCCTTGGTGGAGTACAATCAGTTTGGGGAGACGGAAGTGAACCTGTCTGAGTTACACTCATACCTGTCTAATATGAAGAAAAGAGACCCGCCCAGTGAGCCTTCCCCACTGGAGGCTGAGTTCCAGGTAACAGCAACCACCTGAACCTCTGTCTGTTTCCCAGGCTGTCCTGTGCACGTGGCCTGGCTCTTGTATTTGGGCTTTGCCATAAAATGGCACACCGATGAGGGAACTAAGACACAGAGAGTTTAAGAGAAATGCCTGAAAGCACAAAACTGTTATGTAGGAAACTTGTTTAAATCTAGAAATCTGACTCTGTGGCCAACATGTTAACCATTCCTCGTTAACCTGGCATAAAATAAAGTGTCAAAATAATAGTATATAGCCACGAAATTGACCGCCAAAGGCAGTGTAACATCTCACCTTTAACAACCGCATCTGGTTTTGGTTTGTAAAGGAAATAATTATAGGAGTTTATGACGATTTAGGAACGGGAACTGGCTGGAGCTGGTAGACAGAAACTAAAGGATAAATACGTGTGTCCTAACCTATTTATTAGGCAATTACTCTGAAAACTAACCTAGGATATGACTCACTGTGATTTCAGAGTTGGTATAGCTGTCTCCAGGTTGTTCAGTTGTCACAAAGGTTTTGTTACTTTTCTCTTTCACTTGTAATTTTCAGTTTATCAAATCTATGTGTGAACTACCAAACTGGTCAATTCAGAGGTTATCACAACAAGACCAGGAATGTGCTTTTAGTCAGATGCAGAGTCATTTAATGTTTTGGATCAGAATGGGACTAGGGTAGGACTTGAAACAGTCACCAAGTAACATGATCCAACCTGGAGACTGTGCTATGATGGAAAAACCAGCAGACTACCAGCTTGGTCTTCAGTAAGGGGTGTTTTCTTATTCTTTCTTTTTCCACTGCGTTTAGTTCACTAACTCTGCTATACTCCAAATACATACTCTTTGAAATAAAAATTCATATGTAAAGTCACTAAAAGAAAGGGTAGATTCTTTGACTGAGCAAATACGATTGAGTCTGTGCTTCTAAGCACAAGAGTCAAAGTGATGTGTATGTGGAAGTGGCTAGTGAGTGTGATTCACACAGGTAGTAACCACAGCTCTGATGGAAACAGTGAAATTGTTCCAGCTAAGCAGAAAGGGAGACAGAAAATGAGTGTGGAGATGGAGGTTGGCTGGTGGACTAGTGATGGGACATTGAGGCAGTTCCTGTCTAACTGCCTCGTCTTTCTTAAGAGCATATGAAGTAAGATCACTGGTTGAGAGTCTGGGGGTGGGGCAGAAGTGAGTCACAAAGAGGAGTTCGAGCTCAGGAAAGAGAGAATGATTTGAAATAGTTCTATCAAAGAAGGAAAGCAGTCTCCCAGGTGAGGGGGTAGGGTGGCCAGAAATCACTGTTGGATCTTTGGAAACTGATGGTCATGAGTTTTCCAAGAGAGTCAGCCAGTTGGTTTTTTGTTTTTGTTTCCTGCAGTAACATTGAGGTTAGAGGCTGTGTGTAGTTGGGTTAGCCACATCTAGGATATTTTAAAGTGACCAATTGAAAGTTGGGGGGTGAAGGAGCTGAGGGTGCTTGCAAGTGAATAATTCAAGGTGGTCAGTAAAGAGTTTATGAGCCACAGAAAGACATGTGGTACATTGAGAAAGTCATAAAAGCAGTATGCTGAAGGTTTTCATAGGATTGCAGATTACTGAATTGGAGGTGCCAGAATAAATGGCTAGGAACAATGGAGGCAATTTTCCATAGCAGGTATGGTGGAAATCATAGCTTTTAAAGTGATGCAGTTTTTGGAATGAAGCCTGTCTGCAAAAGTGGAGTGGAGACTGTGGATGGCTGAAGATTGGAGGAAAATTACAGGAGGTGAAGACGTGAGTGTGGTTTGGAACAAAGTGCTGTATTGACTTTGAAAGAAGACCCCATAATTTTTCTAAATGTGTTCACAATATATGTATACACAGCCAGCAGTTAACATATATATAACCGCACCCGTGTGTGCATCCATACATGCACACACATATCTGTGTTGTTGTTCAGTCTCTCAGTCACGTCCAGCTCTTTGTACCTCCGTGGGCTGTAGCACACCAGGCTTCTCTGACTTTCACCAACTCTCAGAGCTTGCCCAAACTCATGTCCATTGAGTCTTTGATGCCACCCAACCATCTCATCCTCTGTCGTCCCCTTCTCCTCCTGCCTTCAATCTTTCCCAGCATCAGGATCTTTTCCACTGAGTGTGTAAGCTGAGTGTGTATATCTGTGTGTATAACAGTACTCATCTCCCGCCCTCAATCTTTCCCATCATCAGGGTCTTTTCCACTGAGTGTGTATAACTGTCTGAGTGTGTGTAACTGTGTGTATAATGGTACTCAACTGTGCGTGTTGAGCTCCCTCAGTTTAGGCTATTTATCCACTCGAAAGATATTTGTTTAAGTTATTTATTAGGAAGAAAAGGCTGCAGGCAGGGTGATCTTCCGGTAGAAACTGACCTCTGAACAGATATCTAAANAGTGTGTGTAACTGTGTGTATAATGGTACTCAACTGTGCGTGTTGAGCTCCCTCAGTTTAGGCTATTTATCCACTCGAAAGATATTTGTTTAAGTTATTTATTAGGAAGAAAAGGCTGCAGGCAGGGTGATCTTCCGGTAGAAACTGACCTCTGAACAGATATCTAAAGGGCAAGTAGGAGTCAGCAGAGTGACAGAGAGGGACATGGGTAGTCCAGGCGGAAAGCACGCCTGTGAGTCTCCTGAGAATTCAAGGACGGCTTGGCCCCACCCGAAGGTGGAGGAGTTGGTTTGGCTGCAGTGCGGAGGGCCCTGCAGGAGGTAAGGCTGCAGAGACGGTCGGGCCGCCTCCCCAGAGGCTTCCTGAGCTGTGCAGATAGGTGTTGGGTCCTTCCTGACAAGGACAGGAAGCTGACAGAAACCTGAGAAGAACGTGCCCTGTTGGTTCTAGAAGGATTCGAGCAAGTGAGATTGAAGGTAAAGAGATGTTTTCAAGTGAGAAATGAAAGTGATTGTCCTAAGCAGGAGGAGAGAAACGCAGAAGGATTTGAGAGCTTCACCCGGAGATATGACAGCTTTTGCCAACTGATTAGCTACCAGGAGGGAGAGGGGAAGAGTCTGGAGGACTTAAAGAAATGAAGTGTTGATTCTGCAAAGCATGAGCGGAGTCATCTGTGCACGCTTTATCCTGGAGGAGAATTGACTTTGGGTCATTTAAAATAATTTAACACTGTTTTGGCCATATGGAGAATGGCCAATACCTGTACAGTGCTTTTAACTTATAAAAGATCAAACCATACTTTTTTTTACTACCTAGCACCTCTTCACTGGGAAACATATTCTGTTATATAATTGTATATGTTCAAATTCACCATGTCAAAGTACTTAAGACCTCAATAATTAAAGCAAAAAAAGATCAGGGATAAACTTAAAAATTGGGACCTGAGGGAATGTATGCAGATTTCACAAAACTTAGTGAAATTCTTTTCTTTAGGAACATCTTATGCTGTGGTGATGAACTAAGCCAGTCATTGCATTTTAAAAGGTGTTTTCTTTCTATTTCTTTTCTTCAGAGACTTCCCTCCTATAGGAGCTGGAGGACACAGCATATCGGGAACCAAGAAGAAAATAAGAGTAAAAACAGGAATTCTAACGTCATTCCGTGTACGCAGTTTATTTTTATCTTTTGTATCACAGTGAAGTTCTTTGAATTTGTTTAATGTGAGACGTACCCGCAAACCTTTGGGAAGCAGCTTTTCAACGTTTGCTTGGCAGCAGAGAATAGTTATAGGTTATTTAAGTTTCAGTTGTAGCAAATACACTGAACCCCAGACATTCACAGTGGACTTTGGGGGACAGACGGTATTGAGCGTTTTCTTTTTATCAATTAGTTCAGAAAGGAGTTTTCAGAAAGACGCAACCTTTTAAGCCAGGGAAAGGCCAAGTGCTCTTTACAGGTGTTCTCTCATCTTTAGTTTATTGCAGTTACTTATTCCAGGGTAATTGCCAAGTAGCAAAATTACATCCTTTTGTTCCCTTTATGTTTTCTGTTTATCCCATCCTCACCTCAGGGCGGTTAAAAGTAGACAGGAAATATACTATGAACTCTTGATCATCATGTTTAACAGAACAAAACATGCATCTTTTGCTGTTTAAGTATGTTGATAGGAACGTACCTATACAACTATAATTTTATTCAGTTGCTAAATAAATATTCACACACTAAAACTAATATGGAGAAAATATAACCCAAGATAGACAGCCTTATAGATTGGATCAATGCAGGGTTGACCTAGTTAATTTCTGAAGTGGTCCTTATGAATAGTTTAAAATATGGAATTGATGGTGATAGAACTAATCAGATCCTTTGATCAGGTTATTCTAAATTTAAGAAATTGAGTAACAGCGAGAAATTATGGACTAAACACGTTCCTCGATGAAATAATTATTTATTTGAGATACTCATTTAATTAAGATTGCTAACTTACTGTTAATAAGATATAATTGAAAAATTAGGTTTTACCTGGGGTATGCATTTTATTAACTTACAGATGTATTTTTAAAACTTTTATCCATCAGATTGATGCTATTTCATGGAAAACTGAAGTATATGTATCAAATATTGAATAATCATATGGAACATTATGACATAGAGTTATGTCCTGTGTTTTTCCCTGGGACTTTCTTGGGATCGATCGCCTTTCAATCAGAGCTTAAAGAAATAATTTGTTAATCAATGAGAATGGAACAGGATCTCATTCCGTGTAGATCAATAAGTACACGTAATGCAATCTGTCACTTCTAAATGACTTTCTAGTTTCCACGTGACAGTCAAGCAGAGATTTATTCCTTTTTTACATCAAATTTAAATTTTATTTGTATTTTGCACAGATGACTTTAACAGGGTGGCACTGAAACATGAGCTGGAAACGAGCAAGGAGAGTGAGCAAGACTCCGACGAGTCCTCCGATGATGACAGCGACTTGGAGGAGATAAGCAGATACATCAACGCCTCCTTTGTCATGGTGAGTCCTCACCGTTCTCAAACCCGAGGTCCACCTCTAAAAAAACGCGTATGTTCCTATGGCCGTGCACTAAGTGATTTTATAAAAGAAGGATGAGCTTGACCATATCTATGTATTCATTGATGTGAAAGTTTCCATTTTTAATGCTATATCTTAACTTATTGCAATACTTAGACATTAAAACCTAATGAGTTGATACAAAACAATACTATTAGTTGCAATTTATGGCAAATATGACTATAATACAATTTGAAAAATAATGAAATTCAGCAAAAACAAATATTTGAAAGTATTTATATGTACTCGGATACCCATATTGCAAGCAGATCCAAGTCTGCTTACTTGTATAGTTAAAACTTTCCATTCAGATTTTCTGAATATTGAAGTGAGTCTGTGTCACACATCATTTTTTTTTAGTATGCTAAGAATTCAAGAAGGAACTTAGTTCAATAAATACTTTTTGCATATTCACTAAGCTGAGTTTATTTCTTTTTCCAATTTTTTAAAAATACATATTCGTGGAATATTAGTTAGAAGATAGCAGAAGAATGCTGTCTGAGCTAAGTTGCTCAGCCGTGTCTGTCTCTTTGCAACCCCGTGGACTGTAGCCCTCCAGGTTCCTCTGCCCATGGGAATTCCCCAGGCAAGAACACTGGAGTGGGTTGCCATGCCCTCCTCCAGGGGATCTTCCCTGACCCAGGGGTTGAACCTAGGTTTCCTGCATTGTAGGCTAATTCTGAGCTAGCAGGAAGCCCAAGAATCCTGCAGTGGGTAACCTATCCCTTCTCCAGGGGGTCTTCCCAACCCAGGAATCGAATTGGAGTCTCCTGCACTGCAGGCTGGCAGATTCTTTACCAGCTGAGCTACCAGGGGTCCCTAGCAGAAGAATACATAAACATCAATTAGAGACATGATGAAGACAATTCTGAAATGCTTATGCTTTCTTTTTAAATAATCACATTAAGCTTTTTAAAGGAAAAAATGGTATTTTTGGAGGGAAAATTTGTTAGTTTTCTAAAATAATATCTTCTAAACTTGATTTTACATTAGTATACTTGGCTATAAAAGTACAAAAGATCTGTAAAAGAGACATCGCGTTGGTTTTTGGACCTAAGAATCTGTTTGTCACTGTTTTAAAAAACCGCAGTATAGCTGCTTTACAATATTGTGTTAATTTCTGCTGTTTAGCGAAGTGGCTCAATTATACATACATAGGTATATACACACACTTTCTTTATGGTGTTCTTTCTATTATGGTTCATCACAGGATGGGGCCTAAGAATATTACTATTTTTATGTAACCCAGAATGACATCAAATTAAGTGACTGTCTTTGCACGTGGTTGTTTTTAAGACTCCACTATTCCCTCAGCAGCAGCACTAACCGGGTCTCAATTTTTTCTTTGTTGAAAGAGTTACTGGAAACCTGAAGTGATGATTGCGGCTCAGGGACCGCTGAAAGAGACCATTGGTGACTTCTGGCAGATGGTCTTCCAAAGAAAAGTCAAGGTGATCGTCATGCTGACAGAACTGAAGAGTGGAGACCAGGTTTGTGCGTTTGAGAACCTCTTCTTTCAGGCCTTTCTGTCATAAAATCTGATCCGTCTTTCCTGGATCACCTACTGGATGGATCTCTGTATCCCAGTCCCTTTGATCCCCCTGTGACTCGGTTCCATTTGTTCGTTCTCCCCGTTTTCCATCCAAGCGCTGGCATCTAGAGTTTTCACCTGAGTTCTGACCGTTCCTCCTGTTTGCCTCCCCGGCCCCCGCCAGCTCTGCCCACTGTTCAGATTGATTGTTTAATAATACACAGCAACCCCGAGCCTCCCTCTGCTAAATGCAGCAGACCGCGTAAGCAGGGGGCTGCTGAGAGCCTACTGAATAGCACAGGGGGAAAAAAAAGAAGGTGCGATTTGTTTGTAGGAAATACATTGAATTAAACTTAAAAATGCATTCCAGTATGCAGTGAGAGTGTCCAACTCTCTACCACCCCATGGATTTTGGCTCACCAGTCACCTGTCCATGGATTTCCCAGGCAAGAATACTGGAGTGGGTGGCCATTCCCTTCTCCAGGGGATCTTCCTGACCCAGGGGATCTTCCCGACCCAGGGATCAGGTCTCCCGCACTGCAGGCGGGTTCTTCACTGTCTGAGTCACCAGGGAAGGATGCAGCAGGTACAGACACGGCTTGATGCCGCTTGGACGAGGCACCTCGAATAGTCACATTCGTAGAGTCAGAAAGTGTATTGATAGGTGCCAGGGGCTGCGGTGGGTGCAGGAGGTGGGGAGGGGAGTGGAGACTTAGTGTTCAACTGGGACAGAGTTTCAGTTTAGGAAAGTGAGAAGCTGGGGAGATGGATGATGGTGAGAGCTGCCCAACAAGTTGAGCTGGGCAGTGAGAGGTGGTTAGGATGCTACGACTTATATTATGTGACTTTTACCACAAAACACACACAACAGCCACACCTTTATTCTTTTATTTTTGCAGGATAGAAACCTACCTCTTTGGTCTGACGTCTAAGACCATCAGTACTCAGGCCCATTGTACCCTGCCACGTCCTCATGCTTTTACGTTTTCCACACTTTCCGCCTGGACAAGTAGAGTTACTGGCCTAGATGTGCCCTCTCTGCCCATTTTGAGCCTATTCTTCTAGAAAGGCAAAACTCCCGAAAACCATATCTAAATCCCATCTTCTTTATATCCATGTAAGAGTTACTGCCACAAAATTCTATGGTTGGAGGTGAACCTCGGGCCTAATTTGATCTTCTGCCTAATGCCTGTTACATATATTTGAGCCTTTTCTTAATACCACAAGTTATCAAGATTTTCCTGGCAGTCCCTCTTAGTTTTCACCATCTAACACTTTCTCTGCCGTATGTTAAAGCTTATTGAATGCATGTTCTCACCAGGATGCAGTTACGCTCTATGTATTCTTTCTCTCTCTCTTTTCCCTTCTCCCCTACCCTTGTGCACAGAAAATATTTTTTTTCTTTCTTTTTATGTTTTTCTTTTTTTCATTTTCCTTTTTTTTTTTCAAAAAACTTTAACTGGAGAATGGCTTTCCAACGTTGCGTTCATTTCTGCTCTGCAACGTGAATCAGCTGTAAGGACACGTATATCCTCTTCTTGAGCCACCATGCCCACCCGCTATCCACCCTGTCGGTCATCACAGAGCACCCAGCTGGGCTCCCTGTGTCATACAGCAGCTCCCCACTGGCTATTTTACGTTTTTTTCCTTTTTTTTTTTTTTTTTTTAAGGCATGGGATTCTAGTAATCTTTTCCTTCATCTAAATTCGGAAAGCCAGGGAATGGAATACGACTTCAGACAGGAATGCCCATCATGGTCAGCAACTGTGGGTCTGTAGTTAGTGGAAATCAT
This sequence comes from Neotragus moschatus, assembly GCA_006410615.1. Taxonomy (NCBI): domain Eukaryota; kingdom Metazoa; phylum Chordata; class Mammalia; order Artiodactyla; family Bovidae; genus Neotragus; species Neotragus moschatus. The sequence continues at coordinate 27,829 of SJYA01004584.1, forward strand.
TTGAGGAAGGAGCAAGTACCTCTGTGATCCATGTGTTCGTCAGTCTGACCCCTTCCTTAGTCAGCTGACGCAGACAAGCTAGAGACGAAGCTTTTAAAGGTGCAGTGTCTTTCCCGCCAGACCCCCAGAGGGACAGGGAGACCTAAGTTCTTGGAGGGGTCATGACAACATCAGCCCAGTCCATCCTTTTTGAAAAGGTGGTGGTGAGGCATGGAAAGGTGGGGAAAGCAAAGCTGAGACCTAGTCTGCGGTGGTAGAGCCGTGCCCATGCCGTGCTGGGCACCTTGGCTCTCCCTGGGTTCCTTGCACAAGGCAACACCATGTGTCTGTCGGATGGATGTCCAGAATACTTCCAGTAGGTTTTAGATTTTTATGAAGAGGACTAGTCTGACAGTACAGTTAGTCATTTCACATTTAACAGAGCAGAGTGAAGAAGAGAGCAGAGGAGGGCAGAGTGAAAGCTAAGAGATGAGAGCGGCGGCTCTCCGGGCGCGTTGACAAGTAGACAGAGCGCTGGGGCAGTTGATGCTGAGCCACGTTCTCTCTCATCCAGGAAGCCTGTGCTCAGTACTGGGAGGAAGGAAAGCAAACCTATGGAGAAGTGGAAGTTCACATGAAGGACACCAACAAATCTTCAGCGTATACCGTCCGTGCATTTGAACTGAGACATTCCAAGGTACACACTCAATTTCAGGAGTATGTGTCTTTGGTGTAATTGATCTGGTTGAAAAATTAAGATGCATTGCTCTGTGAGAGCAAAGCAACTCTCTATATAATGTTTTCAGGATGAACTTTTTTTAATGATTTAAATGAAAGTAACTGGGAGGGAAAAGTAACACTCAACTTATCGAATGGGCTGAGTTTCCCCCTTGAATTCATGTTCCTTCCCCTGGTTTTAGAGGAAAGATCCACGAATGGTGTACCAGTACCAATTTAATAACTGGAACGGGGAGGAGCTGCCTGCAGAACCCAAAGAATTGGTCTTGATGATCCAGAATCTCAAACAAAAACTTCCCAAGAAGAATTCTGCTGAAGGGAATAAATATCACAGGAATGTGCCTCTTCTCATCCACTGCAGGTCGGTGGGGTTTCACGGGATATGTTCTAAAACCCACCATCCTGCTTGACCTCTTGGCTCACACCTCCTGTAAAAATGCATGACTGCAGTGGAACACGTCTCTCCCACGTGTTCCAGCAGCCCAACTATTGTGGAAATGCAGTAGAAATAACTATATTTTAGTGCAGGAATATTAGGTTATGAGTCCCTTAGTATCGGGGGTATTTAATCCCTGACTCAGTGCTAATGCTGGACCCAGAATGTCACCTGTCCTGAATGAATGAATGGATGGATGAATGGAAGCGTGCGTGGACAGATGGGTGGATAGGTGTTGCATTTTATTTCTGCCTTTACCAGTGCGTTGAGCCATTCTATTAGTTGTCAGTGGAATCCAGAGGACTGAATGTTTTGCCTCCAATACACATATCTTATTTATTAACTGAAATCTCATACTTAGCAACTTTGATTTGAAACCCGTTACTTGACTCCCTAAATAGAGCCCCAAAGGCAAAGGTTTTAATAATATACATAATAATACTTGATTTTATTGAATTTATATTACGCAGACCCTTAAGTTTCATCTGTGATAGGTCTCCACCTTAAATAAGAGGTTTGAAAGAAGGATGCATGATATAAACTATTTACAGAAAATGTTACACTAAATTAGAAATTAAAATACTAAAGTAAGATGAGAAATGTAAATCTAGCAAAGTGCTTAAAAGAAATGAGGCTTTTTGAGAAAGCCTCATTATTATTATTAGAATTGCATATACTACAATCAAGCCCTTAAACAAATACTACTTTTTGGCATTTATTTGAGTTTGCAAAGGTAAAATTTACATGGACAGAAAACTAAAGAAGGAAAGTTTAGTCTTTAAAACTGGATGTGTTTCTTAGGGGACAGACGAATACCTACTGTACATTCCTTGGTTATTTACATCAAAAACCTTCCAATAACATTCTTTAAATGGATTTTTCTTATAATGTAACATGCCTCTCACAGTTTGATAAGTGATTTGGCTGCCCTCTCCTTAATGAGTAATTTCACTAGGTATCCTTTTTCTATTGGTGCAGAATTGTTAACGTTTGTGAGAAAAAAAAAAAAAAAAGCACTAGAGAGCCAGCAGAGAGGAGAGAAATACGTGATTTAGTAATTTACAGGACATGGGTCCAGTTTCTCTGGATTCATCCGTTTCTAGCCATGCCTTTATCTTCCCTAAATTTCAGTGTTTTCATCTATCAAATTGGCTTTATGATATGTGTCTTAACAACTTCACATATAAAGTGCATGGTAATTAGCAAAGGACTAAACAGGAGAAAGTATGTTTTTAAAGTGTAAGCTTTTAAACTAAAGGACTTATATTCCCAGGTTGAGAAAGTTTGCATAAAACATGCATTTAGCAGAAACGTTCTGCTCTTAAGAGCCAGGAATAAAATAATCACAGTAAATCTGAAGCAAAGAATGTATTCTTCTCTCTGTCTTTTGATTTTTATCCCAATATCACTTTCTCCATAAACTGTAGAATTTTAAAAAATCTTTTCTTTCTTTTATAGAGATGGATCTCAGCAAACAGGAATATTTTGCGCGTTGTTCAACCTCTTGGAAAGCGCTGACACAGAAGAAGTGATAGACGTGTTTCAGGCTGTGAAGTCGCTCCGCAGAGCTCGGCCGGGAATGGTCCCCACCTTCGTAAGTGTGCCGCATCCATGTTCTCAACGTGTTTTTCCCTTTTTACTTCCTCTCTCTCCTCCCACCTCTCCCCCTCCTCTCTTCCTCTCCTTCCTGTTCCTTCTCTTCTAAAATCCCATTTTACACGATGGTTCACACTGGATTGTTATCGGTATAAATAAGAGGCCTCACGGGAGTTTGCAGCGGTGCGTGGTGGTGGTTCATGAAGAACACTTTTTTAAAGGCTCATGAATGCCCCCACCACTCCCCTCCCAGTCTTGTATCGGTTTGTGTTGCTGCACCACAACCCGCCCTGGCATTTGGAGGCTGAAGAACAGTGACACTTATTATAGTTGAATCAATCAATAGTCCCGCTGCTCACACCAGGCTCAGCCAGCCTGGACCAGGCTCCCTCGTGTGTCTGCGGTCGCTGGTGTGTCCACTGGGCGTTGGCTTGTCCAAAGGGACTGTGAGTGCCCCTAGGCTGGCAGTTGGCTGGCATTTAGCTGTGGCAGCAGGGGTGTGTGGGTCGCATGTCTGTTCTGGTCCAGGCGTGTTCCCATAAAGGCAGCAGAGTTCCTGCAGAGTGAGACCCCTGGGGGCCCAGGCTTGGGACTGGCGTGTGTTTTCCTCTGCATTTTATTACCTGAACAGGTCACAAGGCCAGCTCAGGTGTAGGGGTGGGCTAGACTCGCCTTTTGTCCAAAGGGCCTGCAAAGCCAGTTTCCCAAGAGGTGTGGATGCCACCGAAAGCGGGGTCTGGCTGCTCGCCACTCAGATGCAGTAAAGAGGCTGGGCTGGTAGGAAGGAAAGTGTGCTTTATCTTGGGTGCTGGTGCCTGGAGCAGCGGGGAGGTGGACGCCTGTCCAAAGCCAGCTCCCCCACTCCACTGACAGTCAGCGGGCAACAGCTTTCATAGACTAAGGGTGGGGACTACATGTAAACACAGCACAGTCAGCTCTCACTGTCATCTTCAGACTGGCCATTGGTGGTCTGACCAGCATCGTCTTGACTGCTTTAAGTGCCGTTAGTCTTCAGCCCCATGGCTGTTTTTTTCCCGTTTCTCTGAGGCCAGTTCTCAGGATTGTGGCAGCTTATGTTATGGCTACAGACCGCTTATCCGGTAGTTAACTTCTCCTCCTGGTGGGGGTTTCACTGTCCGTAAGACAACTCACAGGATATGGCTCGGAGCATCATCTGCAGCCCCTGAAGAGGAACTGAAGGCCCTTGACTGCGCTCAGTGACTAAACCGTGGCTATTTCGTCGCCTTTGCCTGCTCTCCTTGGTTTCCCACTGCTCTGATTAAACTTCTTCTCTGACTCAGGTTTTCCCACAGACCAACGGCAGGCAGAGGACCGGGGTCTGGGGGGTGAGGACCACAGGTTCCTGCTCTGTTCCACGGGTACAGAGAGGCTGTTGAATGAGCCTTGTCCTCATCAACCCAAGCTGTGTCCTAAGTGTAGTGACCACAGGTAATGGTCTGGGAGTCAGGCACTCATCACAACGCAGACTTAACCACTCACTCAAACAGCAGCTCTTAACTTGTTAATGACCTTGACCTTGCATGTATGGATGTTAAAAGTATACTGAGTGCCTGCTATGTGCTTTTGCCATTAAGAGACTCACTGTTTAGTGTGAGGAAAAGGCGGACCTATACTAAGCAATGCCGTGAGCGAAATGACAGAGAAAGTATTAGGTGGTGTGGGGGTAGAGTCCGCCTGCCGGTGCAGGAGGTGCAGGAGACCGAGATTTGATCCCTGGGTCGGGAAGATCCCCTGGAGAAGGACATGGCTACCCACGTCTTCTCCATTCCTGCCTAGAAAATTCTGTGGACCGACGAGCTTGGCGGGCTACAGTCTATGGGGTTGCAAAGAGTCGGACACGATTGGGTGACTGAACACATGAGTGAAATAATGAGAGATCACTAGGACATGAATGAGGGCGCTGAATCTAACCCGAGGGGCTCAGACTGGCTTTCTGCAGACTCTGGATTGGATGCCAGGTGATATGTAGGCATGAGTCAAGAGAATGGGCATCCAAGATGGGTTCCTTTGCAAAAGCTTAGGAACGAGATGCCCCCTTATGGCCTGAGAGGGGACCGAACACCGATTTGCAGTGGCTACAAGGTCAGTCCCGAAGACTGCCTTGCAGTCAGTCCTTTAGGACCCTAAGGAGAGTGAGTCATTTAAAACAATCTTTTTATGAAAGCACACAGAAATAGTTTTCTGTTACCCAGAGTCTTCCACACGTAAATGATTAAGTCTTGTTCATTTTCATCTGATGTTAACAAAAAGAAAAAGAAAAAAAGGACAGAAACCCTCTTGCGTAATCCCTGCTTCTTCCCTTTGCTAGGAGCAATACCAGTTCCTGTATGACGTCATCGCTAGCACCTATCCCGCCCAGAATGGACAAGTCAAGAAAAGCAAGCATCCAGAAGATAAGGTTGAGATTGATGACGAGGTGGACAGAGCTAAGTCGGAGGCTAACTGCACACGCCCCCCGGAGGCCCTGGAGAAGACTCCTGAAGGAGACAAAGAGTCTGGAGGTGCCAAACCCACGGAAGGTGCTGAGGAGCCGGAGCACGCCGCCAACGGCCCCGCGAGTCCCGTTTTAACTCAGAGTGCATAGGAAAGACAGACGGGGCTGGCTCCAAACCCCGGATTCAAGGCTGTTTCTACTTTTCTAGAACTAGAGAGGCAAAGTAGATGCACGGTGGATTCGTGACGGGCGTGGACGGGGGTTTGTGGGAAGCTTTCGTTTTACAACTGTAGAAAAATATTTAAGTTTTGCTGAAGCTTTTTTGTACAGTCTTATGCTTATTTTAAGTTGTATCCATCCTATCATCCAGCAAGAAGCAGCTTGTTTGTGGTCTTTGTGTGTTGTGTGTGCTTGTGTGTGAAAGAGAAAGAGGCAGAACCAGACAGACACAGGGGGTGAGTTAGAGGATGCCTTCGAGTAAATCTAAATGCTCTGAGAAACTTTGCCATTTTGGTTTTGAAGAAAAGTGACAGATTTTATACTAGAAATATTAACTTCTCTCAAAGGTTCTGTTTTTTTTAAAAATCATAAATCGTGTGTGTGCTGCCCGTAAGAAGGACATGTATATTTCTAGAATGACCTCAAGATGGCCTCCTTGTCCTGCTGAAATACATCTTATGATTTCCTATTTTACTTCCAGAAATAGACATAAAAATAGAATGTGTGTACTACAGGAAAGTTAACTAAATTAACATTTGGAAATCTTATATTCCATATGTTAGCATTTAGTCCAGTATTTCAGGCTTATTTAATCTAATTTAAAATTTCAAGAAAGCCTATCTTGTTATCTTCATATGCTGTTTATAATTTTGAAGCATGGATTATTCTCTGTATAATATGTGAAACTCATTGCTTGATACTTTTGACCCAAAACTATGTGTTTGCTACAATTGAGCGTCAATAAACATCTTTAAATAAATGTAATGTGTATTCAATCCTTAGGGCAAAAGTAGAGTCATTAGAATCTATTTGTGCTAAGTATTTACATATGAAGCCTAACATACCTATTTTTATGGAGTAAGACGTTGATCAGAGGCATATAATATTGCGCATGCCTATTTTTCATGGTTAAGTTTGTTCTTGTCTTTCACTGAAATGCATTTACTTTGAATTTCTCAAATATTTAGACTACTTTTTACCATGAATTGGTAACAGCAGCCACAATACAATCCAACTGCTATCTTTTCTTGTATATAATGTATGGTGTCACATGTTCATATATGAACTGTGTACGCATGTGTTAAAGTGTAGGCTTTTTGCAGTTAGCATTTGTGTAACAACTTTATAGGCTTCATTTTATAAAAGATCTATAGTCTAATAATTGCTTGGGATCTGAAAAAATTCAAGAAAAGGTAACAAACAAGACCCTTTTTATTGAATTCCACATCAGTTAGTCACAAACCGCCTCTGGGTTGGCGTGGTTTTATACGTCTTCACTCTCTTGACCAAGTTCAAGTGTCTCAGCTGTGCACATTCGATTGTTTAGTACTGCGCCATTAACTTATATGAGAAGCGAATTTTAGAATGAAGCAAGTTTCTAACTCACATTGTTTAGTTACTAAGGAAAAAAGAGGTTTTAGGAGTCAGCAGCTATGAGCTCCAGAAAGAAAGAAAACTGGCCTTCACTTCTTGCATTCAAACTCTGTACCTCAGTTTCTTTCATAGAAACTTGATCAGTGCCATTTATACTGTGGTATAGTTAAATTTTAGAGTTTTTTATTTATTTATTTTTTTAGAGAGATTTCAGCTGCAAGTGACATCTTCAAAATGTGAACATTGTGTGTTTAAATGTGTCTTTTCCACTTTAGTCCATCCTTTTGAGAAGACACAAATTAAATTCTTAAATAATAGAGCAATAGTAATTTCTCTTATCAATAGTTTAACAGAAGCAAACTAGAAACATGTTTTTCTTCTGCACACGAGAAGTTGTGGTAAAGGATGAGCTGGGGGAGTGGTCAGACAGAAGGTTCATTACTCCTAAGACATTAACATTTTACTATGAAAAATGAATCTTTGCAGAAAAGAAATATATATTTTAACATCTTTAAGCAAAGATAAAACTGTGTGAAATATTAGGTGAATGTCTTTGCAGTGATACTTTTTTAAATGTAAGCTTTTAGCTTTTACCCAAAACTGTAATACTTAACAGGGCTTCACCAGTGGCTCAGACAGTAAAGAATCTGCCTGCATGGTGGGAGACCTAGATGGCTTTTAGAAGTCTAATACTTACACAGTGATACTTTCATATCTATTTTTGTTCTTGCTAAAACATTGCATATGAAGCTTGTTATTTCTTATAACTAATTAGAACTGATCTTTTAAATTTAGTTTTTAATTTACTCTGGAGATTTGTTATAAAATGTTCTCATAGCACTCTATTAGGTCCAAGAAAGTGGGTGGTAATTGCCCTGGCTAATTGTAACAAATCTCTAGATATAAAGACCTTCAAAACGCACAACTTCGAAGGAAAAGACCATCTGTTGAAATGAGTGGAAAAAAAAATGAGTGGAAAAGGCTGTGCTTTCATTCTCTGATACAAATTTTACAGTTGGAAAGGTCTAAAGTTTCTTCAAAAGATATGCTCAAATTTGTGGGGGTTTTTTCATTTCCTGTTTCAGGTGAAAAGATTTGTTCTGCTAAATGTCCATTTTCTATAGTCCTTCTTTTGTAAAGTGTTGATTGCTCAGTCGTGCCTGACTTTTTGTGACCCCATGGACTATAGGTCGCCAGGCTCTTCTGTTCATGGATTTCCCCAGGCAAGAATACTGCAGTGGGTAGCTATTCCCTTCTCCAGAGTATCTTCCCCACCCAGGGATCAAACCCAGGTCTTTTGCCTTGCAGGTGGATTCTTTACCATCTGAGTCAACAGGGAAGACCCTTCTTTTGCAAACCTCTTTACATTTTCCTGGATCAATACTAATCTAATCAAGGGGGTATACATCCTGTATCATTCCTAAATAAATAGAAATATTATTACTATAATATTTATTGAGGTATAATTCATGCGAGGCATTTTATTTTTTTTATCGGCATTTGTTTCTCTAGATAAGTTTTATGCTGCACATGCTTGTAATATCTCCATTTTATAGGTGAGGAGTTGAGTCTTAGAGAAGGTAGGTGCCTGGCTTGTTATAACACATTTGACAAATGATAGACTCAGGGTTTAACCAGCTCTTCCTGACATCATAGTCTGTGTTCTGCCCTTCTGCCTTCCCAGGTATTAACTTTGTTCATGTGTTTTGAAAAATCAGTGGAAAAAACAGTCTAAACTTATTTGCTGTCTTTATCCCATGATTAAAACAAAAACAAAATCACGTGAAATGGCTCAACAACACTGTACAATGTAGTAGGCTTAGCTGAATTCATAACACTGAAATTATTATCCAAAAACAAACACACTCTTAAACATCCCTGGGAAAGGATTGCCCTCATAACGCACATAAACAAAGATCACCTCATCACTGGAGTGAGTGCCAGGGAATAAAAGCCAACAGTAAATCTCAAACATTGTTCCATTGTCTCTCAGTTTGGTAATCAGAACAAGTTCTTACTGTTTAGATCACTTTTCAGTGTGTTTGTCAGACGACCCATCAATCAGTATTTGAAACATGTTAACAGAGCACCATAAAATGCAAACCACATTTATGGAGATTATGACTCATTCCCCATCTCTGGTGAGTGAGTCCAAGGGAGCTTGGTTCTTCTGACCCGTTGAGGCTCAGTCACTAAGTTGTGTCCATCTCTGTGACCCCATGGACTGCAGCACGTCAGGTGTCTCTGTCCTTCACTATCTCCAGGAGTTGGCTTAAATTCATACCCATTGAGTTGGTGATACCATCCAACTATCTCATCCTCTGCCACTCCCTTCTCCTCCTGCCTCATCTTTTGCAGCATCAGGGTCTATTCCAAAGACCATTTGATCCATCAGGGAAGCCCTGCCAATGACCTGGCTATCCCCAAACTTAGGATACCAGGGATCTGGAAGTAGGCTTCCTGTGTAAAAGAGGACAGAAATTTCCCTCTAGAAAAACTAGGGATTTCTTGATTCATATGTTCCTTTGAACCATAGTATAAGTGGGACCTCTGGGATATCANATTTGATCCATCAGGGAAGCCCTGCCAATGACCTGGCTATCCCCAAACTTAGGATACCAGGGATCTGGAAGTAGGCTTCCTGTGTAAAAGAGGACAGAAATTTCCCTCTAGAAAAACTAGGGATTTCTTGATTCATATGTTCCTTTGAACCATAGTATAAGTGGGACCTCTGGGATATCATATTTAATTTCCCTTGAACGGAGAACTTGTTGGACTCGATAGAACTTCTTAGGTATAACAAACCCCACCAAGAGAGGCTGATAACCTGTCAAAGAATAGAAATATCCTCCTGAATTTTTATGGGTTGCATGATGTTACCATGCTCACTCTGTGAGGCGGGGAGAAGCTTAGGCAGTAGGGAGGGAGAGAGTCTGTGCCCTGCCAATGTTTCGGATGAAAGATGGGATGGAGTTGAGTTGCCCACAGAACTTGCCCCCATTTGTTAACATGGGCTCAAGGAAGGGGTTTCCTCAAGATGTGCTTAGATACCTGCGGATTGAGAATTCTTCCTGGCAATTCATAATTTACACTTTTCATTAGTTCAGACTAAACCATCCTTCATGAACTATGTTGCACGACTTTTGTCACATGTTATGAGTTATAAAACAGAAAGTGGAGAATTGAATTAGCACATGTATAAGAAATTGATGAGTAGTAAATCCCTTTATAAGGGGGTCTCCATTTATATTTAATCTTTTGCTCTCACTGTGTGGACATTCTAAAGACAGGGACAGAAAACAGGATATGCAGAAGATTTAAAACTAAAACTTGGGGATTTGTCATAATTTGGGGGTAGTGGTGGGATGAACTGGGAGATTGGGATTGGTGTATAAGACAGATGACTAATAAAAATGAAATAGCTAACTAAGGCACACCTACTGTATAGGACAAGGGGCTCCACTCAATTCTGGGGCTAGGAAGGAAATCTAAAACAGAGGGAATATATGTATATGTGTAGCTGATTTTGGAGAAGGCAATGGCACCCCACTCCAGCCCTCTTGCCTGGAAAATCCCATGGACGGAGGAGCCGGATAGGCTGAGGTCCATGGGGTCACACAGAGTCAGACACGACTGAAGTGACTTAGCAGCAGCAGCTGATTTACTTTGCTATGCAGTATAAACGAATACAACATTGCAAAACAACTAAAGTCCAACTAAAAAGTTATACAAAAATAAACGTGTAAAAAAAGAAACTTACTCAACAGCTGTCTAGTATCTGCTTCGAGTTACTTTGGACTGACTCAGCCGCCCCTCTGCCATTCTTTCTTGTGCATTGTAGTGGGTCTTTATAGACAATAGCAAAGAACAGTTAGCTGGCTATGTAAGGTAACGCTCTGCAGAACATCTTAGCAATGGTTATTTTTACAGCAGTTTTTAAAATGTGCTTTTCTCCCTCTTACACTACTGTGTCCTGAGGATGCACTCTGATCAGGTTATAATCTTCAATAATCCATTAGACCTTTGTCCTAGGAGCTTCGTCATGACCTTCCTCCCACACTGTTTTGGTACGTCTGCTGCTGCTGCTGCTGCTAAGCCGCTTCAGTCGTGTCCGATTCTGTGCGACCCCATGGATAGAAGCCCACCAGGCTCCCCTGCCCCCAGGATTCTCCAGGCAAGAACATTGGAGTGGGTTGCCATTTCCTTCTCCAATGCATGAAAGTCTAATAACCCTAAAGAACTCCCTCTTGGGGGACATGAGTACGCCACCACCACCACACGTGATCACAGTTAGTTAGACATCCAAGAAATACTTTGTCTCAACAGCTAGAGTCATGTGAATTACGAGAGAAAGTAGGTATCAGTAACATAAAAGCAGTACACTTTCATCTGGATTTTTCAGAGTGTGTGCAAATATGTGGGTTTCCCTTAATATAGTCTAACGTTTCTCATCTGAGCTCACAGTTGGTTTCAGTTTTATAAAATGACTTCTTAAATGAAACAAGTTATTTCTGTAAATAAAACAGGCTTTGGTAGTACTCTTTTTGTTTAGAGTAGCATTAAATAATGGAAGTCAAATTTCTCTTTGATGAGAGTCAGTGGTAAATAAACTCTATTTGTTCTTGTAAGAAGTAGCAAAATATTTACTCACAATTTAAATACAGGAAGTTACAAAAGATCAAAATCAGTGACAAGTTTAGGCAAATTACTAAAATCCACTCTTTCTCTCTACAGATTTTTATAGTGTATTTTAATCCAATGCCCTGTAGTCATTCAGAGAACATGCAAATTTCAGAAATAAAATCAACTCTAAATTTATACAATGTTAAAGGAAGAGATTAATTTTATTTAGCATTGCAAGTTGACATACTTTGTAAATAATTCATTACTTAATGTCATTCTACATTTACATATTTTTCATGTGGAGATTTACATACAAGATATCTTTCTAGGAATATTATCTGAGATTTGTGTTTTATGTAGCAGCTAAAATTATTACAAGTGCAAGACATGTTTTGATATGAATTTTTACAGGAGAAAAAAAAAAAGAGCTCGGAACGGTCTGGAATTTCCTCGGAGAGCTCCGGTCCTCCTTCTTTCTCTGTGCGCTCACTTCACATGCTTGTCCAAAGCATCACCAGTTCCTGCCACCACCTCGGCCACCAGACCTTCTACCGTCAGTTCAGTTCAGTTCGGTTCAGTTGCTCAGTCGTGTCTGACTCTTTGCCACCCCATGGACTGCAGCACACCAGGCTTCCCTGTCCATCACCAAGTCCCAGAGCTTGCTCAAACTCATGTCCATCAAGTCCATGATGCCATCCAACCATCTCATCCTCTGTTGTCCCCTTCTTCTCCTGCCTTCAATCTTTCCCAGCATCAGGGTTTTTTTCCCCAAGGAATCAGTTCTTCGCATCAGGTGGCCAAAGTATTGGAGTTTCAGCTTCAGCATCATTCCTTCCAAAGAAATCCCAGGGCCAGTCTCCTTCAGAATGGACTGGTTGGATCTCCTTGCAGTCCAAGGGACTCTCAAGAGTCTTCTCCAACACCTCAGTTCAAAAGCATCAATTCTTCAGCGCTCAGCTTTTCTATTGTCTAACTCTCACATCCGGGAATATGTAACTATTGGAAAAACCACAGCTCTGACTAGACAGACCCCTGTTGGCACAGTAATGTCCCTGCTTTTTAATATGCTGGCTAGGTTGGTCATAGCTTTTCTTCCAAGGAGCAAGCGTCTTTTAATTTCAGATCTCCTACCCTACAGACAATTAACTCTGAATTGGTCCAATTTCTCCTATCTCTGTTCCCACTTCCATTCTTGCAACTTCTCAGCTTAGAACTACTATTACTTTTAAAAGATTATCATCAACAGTGTAGGAGTGTTCCCTTTTTCTTCACCCTCTTCAGTGTTTATTACTTGTAGACTTCTTGATGAAGGCCATTCTGATGGGTATGAGGTGGTACTTCGTTGCGGTTTGATTTACATTTCTCCAGTGATTAGAGATGTAAATTGGTACAGCCACTATAAAGAGCAGCATGGAGCTTTCCTAAAAAGTTAAAAACAGAGTTCCCATATGATCCTGCAATCTCTTTCCTGGCCATATGTCTGGAGAAAACCATGCTTCAAAAAGGTACACACACACCAGTGTTGACTGCAGCATTGTTTACAATAGCCAAGATGTGGAAGCAACGACCTAAGCAACCATCAACAGAGGGATGGCTAAGAAAGATGTGGTACAGGGCTTCCCCGGGGGCTCGGGGTACAGACTCTGGCTGGCAATGCAGGAGCCATGGATTTAGTCCCTGATCGGGAAGATCTCACACACCATGGAGCAACGAAGCCTGTCCGCCACAACCGCTGAGACTGTGCTCCAGAGCCCGGGAGCTGCAGCTTTGGGGCCCATAGCCTGGAAGCCCGAACAGCCTATGCTCTCTAGCGAGAGGAGCCAGCGCATTGCAGCTGGAGAGCAGCCCCCAGCTGCCGCTAGAGGAAAGCTCATGCTGCAGTGAAGACCTGGCAACGCCAAAGACTTAAGAAAAATTTGAAAAAAGAGATGTGGCATCTAAACATAGACAGTGGAATACTACTCAGCCGTATGCAGAGAGTGAAGTAAAGGTTATCATACTGCGTGAAGTAAGTCAGACAGAGACAAAGACCTATGATATCATTTAGAGGTGGAACCTAAAACAATTATACAAGTGTACTTACATGAAGAGCTGACTCACTGGAAAAGACTCTGATGCTGGGAGGGATTGGGGGCAGGAGGAGAAGGGGACGACAGAGGATGAGATGGCTGGATGGCATCCCCGACTCGATGGACGTGAGCCTGAGTGAACTCCGGGAGTTGGTGATGGACAAGGAGGCCTGGCGTGCTGTGATGCATGGGGTCGTAACGAGTCAGACATGACTGAGCGACTGAACTGAACTGAACTGAACTTATATACCAAACAGAAAATAGACCCACAGACATAGAAAACAAACTTACGGTTACAAAAGAGGAAAGGTGGAGGATAAGTTAAGAGTTTGGGATTAATATATATAAACTAATACGTATCAAATAGGTAACCAACAAGGACCTACCGTATAGCACAAGGAGCTATACTCACAATCTTGTAATAATTTATAAAGGAAAACAATCTGAAATATTCTTTCCATTAGAAGTTACCCAGTGAGGTATACCTTGACATCATTTATCAATGTCCTTTCCCCATTGGATGTTCTTGGCATATTTGTCATGGACTGTTGTTCAGTCAGTAAGTCCTGTCTGACTCTTCGCCACCCCATGGACTACGCACGCGAGGCTCGTCTGTCCTCCATCTCCTGGAGTCGACTCAAACTCATGTCCATTGAGTCACTGATGCCCTCCAACCATCTCATCCTCCGTCGTCCCCTTCTCCTCCCGCCCTCAATATTTCCCAGCATCAGGGTCTTTTCCAATGATTCAGCTGTTTGCGTGAATTGGCCAGAGTAGTGGGGCTTTAGCTTCAGCCATCAGTCCTTTCAATGAATATTCAGGATTGTCATAGATTAACTGACTGTATATGAGGGAGNCCTCCATCTCCTGGAGTCGACTCAAACTCATGTCCATTGAGTCACTGATGCCCTCCAACCATCTCATCCTCCGTCGTCCCCTTCTCCTCCCGCCCTCAATATTTCCCAGCATCAGGGTCTTTTCCAATGATTCAGCTGTTTGCGTGAATTGGCCAGAGTAGTGGGGCTTTAGCTTCAGCCATCAGTCCTTTCAATGAATATTCAGGATTGTCATAGATTAACTGACTGTATATGAGGGAGCTTACTTCGGGGCTGTCTGCACTTCAAAATTTCATATTTAGATTTTACTTTTCCACGATATTTTTCGTGAACCGTGTCTTTGAATTTTTCTTCCATACGTTTGATTTCCTTCGGGGACATTTTCTCAGATGCCTGCATCTGTTAGGCTCCCTCTGATTTGGAAAGGCATTTCTCTTTCGTTTCCAGTGCTGTCACTTCTGGGGAGTCTAGCGATGCTTGATTTCTGACACCTGTTTTTGGAGATGTCTCGTTTTCCTTCCTGAGATATTTTAGGATCTATCATTCACCATAAGGTTTTGTTTTGTTTGTTTTCTTTTTAATGTTACTCTTTCAGTCACTTGTGAGGCCTCTTCGTGTGGAAACTAATATTTTCCAGTTTGGGGAGATTTCCCTAAATCTTGTCTCTGATGACCTCTTTCCTCTTTTAATCCTCAGTCTCTAGATCTCTCTCTCTCTTTTCCTCCCCATCTCATTTTCTTCTTTATATGTGGTGAGGGGAGGGAAAGAGTACATTCGTGTTTACGTTGAACTTCTTCATTCTCAAATTTTCTTTCATTTACTTTGCTTAAAATAAAACACCATTTTTTTGGTCTCCTCTCTGAGTCTTCATTTTCTACCTTACATTGATTATGCCGTCTAAAATATAATTTTATGCATAAGAATTTTTATTAACAGAATAATTAATTTGTTCTTAGGATCTCCATTTTTAATCACCTCATGTTGACACTTTGTGATGGGAAGCGTCCTCTGAGCATGTTAATTACTACCCTGTCCTATCCCTGACACTGCCTCTTTCGTCTACAGTTCCTTTGCTCAACTATAGACTTCTGTCCCTTCTTGATGACCTAGTAAGTTCTTATCACAGACTGGCGAACTTCTGTGCCTTTAAGATGCCTCGTGAATATCACTGAATCTCTGGGTACCTTCTCACTACTTCAGCTAGACTTCGTCACCCCTCACCTCGCTCTCTCGCACCCTTTCTAGAACTCCTCTGCGGTTTTCGTCGATGTCATACTCCATGATGACTATCATCCAAGTGTCTCAGGAAACTCAGCTGCTCAAAATCAAGAGCTATGGCAGAATTTACTTGTATATCCTTTCTGTAGCAGCTTCCAGTAGCAGGACCACTGGAGGGCCACTAGACGTGTTTTAATGCGGTCTGTCACCTCTCATGTTTCTTCTCCACAGCCATGCTTTTATTACCCTTTGCTTTACCGCACTTTACAAATGCTTCATTGTTTGCACATTGAAAGTTAGGGGCAAACCTGGCTTGTCAGGTGATGGCTTTCTTTTTAAATTAATAAAATATTTTTACTTACGAAACTTACACTTTTAAAGACATAATGATGTACACACTTAGTAGGCTACGCTGTATAAACAAGCTTTTGTATGCGCTGGGAAACCAACAGAAAATGAACGTGACTCCCTTCATTACGACATTCACTTTATGGCGGTGGTTTGGACCTGAAAACGTGATCTCTCCAAGATCTGCCCACATAAATTTAAACTGCACTGCATGTGCTAAACTGCTTCAGTTGTGCCCGACTCTTTGCGGCCCCATGGACTGTAGGCCGCCAGGCGCCTCTGTCCATGGGATTCTCCAGGAAAGAACACTGGAGCGAGTTGCCATTTCCTCCTCCAGGGGACCTTTCCGACCCAGGGATCAAACCCATGTCTCTTATGCTTCCTGCGTTGGCGGGCGGGTTCTTTACCACCAGTGCCTCCTGGGGAGCCACCTCAAGTACAATATTGACTTGTTGATGATGATAAAACAGATGATGCTTACCTTTATCGCCATGTTTTCTCATCCAAGTCACCCACCTTGAAGAACAAAAGTCGCGCTGTTCTCCCCAGCATCGGGCACTTGCCCCCATGGGCAATAGCCACCGCCCTCTTTGTGGTGTCCTTTTGCTTCTGCGTCTTGACGTCATCAGGACTCACCTTGACAGAGCTCAGGCCCCAGCGAGTTTGTCGCTTGTCTTTGGAGTGCTCTGCTGTGCTTACTTGTGCAGTGGTGTCTGACTCTTTGTGGCCCCATGGACTGCAGCCCGCCAGGCTCCTCTGTCCATGAGATTCTCCAGGCAAGAATACTGGAGTGGGTTGCCATGCCCTTCTCCAGGGGATCTTCCAGACCCAGGAATTGAACCAGGGTCTCCTGCATTGCAGGCAGATTTGTTACCAGCTGAGCTACCAGGGAAGCCCATGGTAAGCTCTGGGGACATCCTAATAAAAGTGCTATTAACTGGAAGGAAACAAATTTGTGGGTACCTTTGTGGTCGGCCACAAACCCCTGCAGAGAGCGGAGTGAACTGCTCATGGTACACTGAGCCTGCAGCCTGGGGAGTTCTTCCTGCCATCAAACAGGAAGGGGAGGTTTCCCTGGGGCGAATTCAGACAGGCACTCGGGTAGGAAGGAAGAGCAGGAATCTCAAGGATACTCAGTATCGTCCTTGGAGGCTCTTGGGTAGACACTGTAGTCTTTGAGAGAAACGTTTAGGTCTAAAACCTGTCTCCCTGGTTTTCTTACTTCACCTATAATTAACTTCACACTCTACTTGCTGTATTTTAAGATAAGAAATGGGGTTGCTGTGAAGCAGCTAATGAAAAACAGTGACCCAGAAGAATTAGTGGGAGGGGTGTTTTCCCCATCAGACTTGTGCAAAAATGAACACGTGATCAAATTTCATTTGGGTGCATGTTTAGCAGTTCCACTTTATCTGACTAAACAGCTATTATCATTGTAGTACAATATAGAAGCCAAATCATTCAATGCATCATGAGTTTTACAGGGTCTCTGTGAAGCGATTTTATTACTGAACAGGCATCTAAAACATGGCTGACTTCTTTTTCCACGAGAATCTGTGTTTTTAATAAATGAAGCATTAATGCATGTGAAATAGTTCATTTTTATACAAATGCAAATAACCTTCCAAATAAGTAAAATTTACCAATGAAGAGCATTTTGCGGGGTATTATTACAAAAGAGAAGCTTTTACCTATTTTTTCCGTTGTGTGTAGCTCCTCAGCACTGGGCTTATTACAGAGAGCTAAGCAAATATTCTGTTCCAATTTCAGTACAGTAGTCAGTTCAATGATCAAAATAGTCATATTTCAACAGTAATTCTTAATGGATGACTGACTCAAAGAGTGTCATTAATTTGTTAATTTATAAATAAAACTGGTGTTTATGCCTTTAAAAATCATACCATCCTTAAAGAAAATGTGTAGACTGCCAAAGACATAGAGCTGTGGGTTCATAATAAATGAGATGTGGTTCACTTTTTTATACATTCACTTGATAAAAATTGTCTTAAAGATATTTTAAAAATTAAGATTTAAAATTCTTAGACTTAAACAGTTCCGACCTCAATCAGCTGTAACCTAAAGTGTCAGAGGAAGTACGTCCCTGTACACCCCCCTGGGAAGTGCAGCTTCCCTGAGCTGGCAGCCTGTGTGTGTCTCAGTCCAGTAGGCCCTTCTGGCCCTTGCTCTGTAAGAACCAGAAAATGTTTTGATAAAGCTTATTTTAAATAGAAAACCAACAAGGACCTCCAGCATATCACAGGGAACTCTGCTCAATACTTTGTAATAACCGAAATGGAAAAATAATTTTTAAAAATAGATCATATATTTGTGTAACTGAACCACTTTGCGGTATGCCTAAAATATTATTAATCAACTCTGCTCCAAAATGAAATAAAATTAAAATCTAAAAACCAAATACCAACAAGCAAAACTTTTGCCAGATTGGGACTTCCCTGGTCACCTGGTGGCTGAGATTTCTCCCTCCAATTCAGGGAGTGTAGGTTCGCTCCCTGGTTGGGGAGCAAAGATCTCACAGCCAAAAAACCCAAAAACATCAAACAGAAGCAAAATTGTAACAAATTCAATAAAGACTTT
>SJYA01004586.1:0-31794 GCA_006410615.1 Neotragus moschatus
AAAAAAAAAAATGGAGAAGGGAGTGGATAGGAAGACAGTTAACAGATAATGAAGGGTTAATCATCTCACTTGACATAGATACCAAAGTCTATTTCACGATGTGGTGGCCCACAAATCAGAACTCAGTGCGTGGCCAGCCTGATGGATGCTTTTTATGCAAGGAGAAATGTGTTATTTCCTCAGGTTTAAATGGTAGTCGTGGCAGTTCTCAGTTCTCATCTCTATAAATGAAGTTTGCTTAACACAAGTGTCTGTATAAGCAAAGTTCCTAGAGTTTCAAGCTGTCAAATTGTCCGTCTTCACATCTGACTTGAACGTCATGTCTTCATAGCATTTCTCTCTGGACTAAACTTTTCTTCCAGAATTCGTTGTCATCCATAATGGGATCATCACAAATTACAAAGACCTGAGGAAATTTCTGGTAAGATACTTCCCCTGGGTAATGTTTAAGTCAAGTGATGTTGGTCTTTCCCAGAAACTTTCCAAGCAGCAGGAAACTTTCCAAAGTTTCCTGCTGGAAAAAAAAAAAAAAGGCAGGAGTGAATTGCCATCCAACTCTTGGCCACTCACCACACTGGACGCAGACCTTATCCCTAGCTCAGCCTCCTTCCCAGATCTCGCGGGAGGAGAGAGAAGAGCGTTCTCATTTACCTCAAAGGTTGTTTCAGCTTCACAGCAGAATCTAAAGAACAAAGTTTATTCACTAAATAACATACCGACTCATACACCAAATGGAATGCGGGGTGGGAAGACAGACGCAAATGTTTCACGTATGAAGAGGTTGTGGTATTGGTTGGGAGGTGGTGGATTTGACTCAATGTATTTGATCATTTTGATTGCTACATTTTTTGCAACATCCAGATTAATTGCAAGGACAAGCTTCTGAGGCGGGATGATCTCAGGGAGGACTGCAGTGACTCAGCTGTGTTAGGCTGTGGGATTCAGGCAGACATTTCTCATCCCTTCCCTGTTTTCCTTGTTCTCGCCTTAAGTCACTCCAAGGACAAGTCATAAGGGAGGAGAGGGAGCTGGCCAGGCCAGCATTGCACAATGACCGTTATCTGACAGTTTGTCTCACCAAATATTCCAGGAAAGCAAAGGCTATGAGTTTGAGTCAGAAACAGATACGGAAACCATTGCCAAGCTGATTAAATATGTGTTCGATAACAGAGAAACTGAGGACATTACATTTTCAACACTGGTGGAGAGAGTCATTCAGCAGCTGGTACGTTACACTTCTCACTTATCTAAATCCTCCCTTCATTCCTTTTCAGTTTTCATCGGCATTTATTAGGCAAACTTGCACCAAGTACCTGAGGATTAAAGATGTCTCATCTGTGGTGTCTGGCCTTAAAAGGTTGCGTCCTTGTAGATATGGGAGGAGTTCTGAGGTTTTGGTGGGGGTACTGCCCAGGAGAGACCCCTCCTTGGAGGAGGAGGTAGAGCAGTCCCTCGTGGGATGGTGGAGGGAGGAGGAGAGGGCTCCAGACTTGCTAGAGTCCCCCCTCTGAGCATCGGTGCCGTCCATAGTTCCCCCAAGATGGGGGCAGTTTGGAGACAGTGTTCAGGGCCAAGAGTCTGGAACATCTGGGGTCAGATGCTTCTTTGGGTACAAACACTGCAGTTTAAAATATGTGACCCTTTGGTCTTTTCAGTCTTTTTTTTTTTTTAAGTAAGTCTACTGTTAAACCCTTTGTCCTATGACTCCTGTCTTGGAGGACCTTAATTTATAAATAAAAGCCTGTCCCATAACTAATGCACAGTAAACCAGTTCAGTTTGCAGCATAGTATTTCCTCTTTTCCATTTGTAATTTTAAATTTTGGGAATGCATCCCAGTGGTGGCCCTTTTAAACGTCAGCAGTGTACCCGTAGCAACACAGAGCTCTTTTTGGCAGAGACTGGGAAGAACTTTTCTTTTCAGTCCTACTTCATTGTTGACAAAACCAGCAGGCTGAATATCAGGTTCCTCAGATTCTGCCTAAACCCCCTTCATTTGGGGCAGTTTGAAAGACCCTTAGAGGCCTAGAGTTGCTGGCCCTGGGATATCTCTGGCACACTGGCCATAGCGTGAGACTTTGGGTCTGCCCAGGTTCCCAAGTCTTAGAAATCCAGACTGATAGCTGGCTGTACATACAGTCAAGTAGGGTCCTGGTTAGTATGGATGGTCAGAATGTAGGAGAGAGTTTTGCATCAAGGTTTTAAATAGGGAGAATATTTGGAGTCTTGAGTTAGGAGAGCTATATTCTAATTCTGGTTTGCACAAACCAACAAGGTAAGACACAGAGTCGTTATTGCCATAGAAATAATAATTATGACAACTCATGCTTGCATATGTCAGGCACTGTTCTAGGTGCTTAAAATGCTTTGGCTCACAGAAACCATACAAGATAGCCATTTGGCATGAGGCACAAAGAAGGCTGAAACGATTGCCCAGTTTAGGGGAGGAGCCAGAATTTGAACCCAGGCACTAAAGTGTGTTGAGCTAAACGTAGGACCTAGTTTAGCCCCTTTAATCCTCATGATTGCTCCCTGAATAGGTACAGTCTCTGAGGCCCAGGGCAGCACCCCTGGCTGCAGTTCTCATTTCCTGAGGTTCTAGCTGCAGCAGTCCACCCAGGTCATCACAGAGCCAGAAACTGTTCCTTCTGGGCCTGGACAGGGTGATTTGTATTGCTCACAGTGAAATCCACAAGTTCCGGTGTTTGGCACTTGATTGTGGTATGGTCGGTTTCTCTCTCCCCTCCTGACATCCCTGTGCCATGCTGAGTGAGTGACCCCAGGACCGCCTGCAGTGAAGAGGCCCCGGGAGAGCTGTCTGGAGTCGTGGATTGACTAGGCTGCAGCAGCCTAGCTTAGCCAGAGTAAGTTATTCTTCACCCTTCTTTCTTGTCTTTTCAGGAAGGTGCATTTGCCTTGGTTTTCAAGAGCATCCACTACCCTGGAGAAGCCGTGGCCACAAGGTAAGGCGGAATGCACTGACATTTCCAGTTACAAACAAATAAAGTCACTTAGCTTGAGGCACGGTAGGGGCAGGCCTTCTGGCAGAGTGGAAGGGACTAAAGGACATGCGTGGCTGGAGTTTCTGATTTAATTAAAAGAGGAACTAGAACATTGGACATTTATTTGAAATCTCTAGATTTTTTTTTTTTAGGAATTGACAACAAATTCAAACTAAAAATAAAATTGTATAGCAAGGGCAGATCCAGGTTTCAGGTTAGTTTCAGAAATTCCCTTTAGGAAAAGTATGTAAAATTATGAACATGAAATCAGGAGAAAAAAATGAATGTTGATTTGAGTCCAGTAAAGAAGAGGCCTTGAAAGCCAAGAGCTCAAACTTCATCACCTTCATGCCAGGTGTGACCCAAGAATCAGCTGAGAAGGCCTGGGTTAGCCCAGATGTCCTTCTGTCAGAGCCCTGTACTGTGTGGCCCCCAGTACTGTGTGAGTTCACACAAGTGGGTGTGTGAGTGACATCATGTAACCACCCACCTGCATCCACCATTTGTCAATCTACCCATTCATCTGTCCATCCCTCTATCCATCCACAGTCAATCTGACCATCTACCCATTCATCTATACATCACTCCAATCAATATTTGTTGACACTTACTATGTGCTGAGCTGGGGACCCAGGGCCACCGGACCCTTAAGGACTGGACGGTTGTGCAGGAAAACAGAGCTGGGCTGAGAATGTTGTTCTTTGTGATGGGGGCTGGGAGGCAGTGCACAGGGGGCCCAAGGGGAAGCAGGTGTCGGCCTGGGTAAGGCAGGCCGAGAAACCAGCGTGAGCAAAAAGCACGGAGCCTCAAGTGAGGGATCTGCAGTTACGCCAGGGTGGTGACTGGGAGGGGCACTAGTGGGACTTAAGGGTCCTCTAGTCTCAGTGGGTACCTACTGACACCTTCTATGTGCCAGGCCTGGGTGACAGCAGCAAACAAGGTTGTTTGTACCCTACCCCATGAAAGCCAAGAGCTTGTGGGGAGTTGGGAGGTGGGCAGAGGCTCAGCTCTGTCGGATCTAGGGTGCCCTGTGGTTGCAGGCTTCCTGCTGAAGGCACCGGGGAGCCATGGAAAATGTGCCTGTGGCCCAGACTATCACAATATCAAGGAAGGAAATTATGTGAATGTACTATAATTTTATTTTTTTTCTGGCTCAGAAACTAAATTGCCATTTGGAATTTAAGTCTTTCAAATTATAGAATTATAAAATGCTAGTTGGTCCCTGTCACATTTTGAAACTCCTTTTAAAATCTATTATCATGATGTTACTATCTTGAATGCAGAAGAAGGTAGCGTGAAGAGGCAATAAAGCTTTATTTTTCTAAATTATCTATAATTACTGGTTCTATAACTTCTGGGACAATCTTTGGGATGTCATGGGGTTACTTTGCCCTAGGAAGGGGGCTCGATGTGGGTACCATCTCAGTGTTCAGAGGACACCCAGCCCAGCTCAAGGGTGTCAAGGCAATAGGTAATTCACTTCCCTCTTATCCTTACAGGAGAGGCAGTCCCCTACTCATCGGAGTAAGGAGCAAATACAAACTCTCCACAGAACAGATCCCCGTCTTATATAGGACACGTAAGTTTCTTGAGAAGGACTTGAGCAGCACGACACTGTTCCGGAGGCAGCAGCTCCCCTCAGAGGCAGGATGCGTCCCTTCACTCTGCTGGGACCAGGTCCACAGGGTTTTCATTCAACTGAGACTTGGCTCCGTGTTTTCAAAAGCTTTTTATCATGTATATTTTCAAATATGCACACAAGCTACGGGAGCTGCGTGTGGTTCTGTTTCATAAAAGCACCCATGTCCTGTTAGCAGTCAGTTCAGAGCTCTTCCTATTTGGAGATCTTTTACACAATTTGGCTGATACAGACAAAGCAAAAACTTGCCCATTTCTGTACACGTATTCAAAGGGGAAACTGGCTTCTTCCTGTTGTTCAGAGGAAATAGTTTGAACAGGATTTGTGACCCTTCCCTTCATTTTCTAGGCAATATTGAGAATGTGAAGAATATCTGTAAAACAAGGATGAAGAGGCTGGACAGCTCGACCTGCCTTCACGCTGTGGGCGATAAAGCAGTGGAATTCTTTTTTGCTTCTGATGCAAGGTAGCTAGATCTTGTTTCCTTTCTTTCCAAGGATGATGTAATCAAGAAAGACTGGCTGAACACCCTCCTTTCTTACTTACCCCCCATCTGCGCTGTTTTCTCAAGGCTCAGCAAGGGGAAGAGGTGATGGCCCTCCCGAGGGAATCCTCGCCCAGGGACCACTTTTGGCCTGGCCGGCATCGGCAGCCCTGGTGGCCAAAGGCGAAGCCCACTGATCTAACAACGTGTGGGGCTGTGCGGAATAATTGAATTAGTTGCCGACATTGTAAAACTGGGAAATTTTCCCTAAAAATCTAAACGTCTAACTTTCCTGGAAAACCAGCAGATTTGAGCACACCAGACAGCTCCCTCCAGTCCTTCTGGGGCCTTTCAAAGGCTGCTTCCTTTAGATGGGGCAAGTGTCTCCAGACCTTCAGTCCTTCCTGAGCCTTGCCTGCCTTTACCAGAGTCTGACCATCCATAAAAGAGCCAAGACTGAGGGTTCTGGCCCAAAGGATCCCAAAGTCCACGTTCTCATCAGTACACCAAACAGTAATTCTGAAACTTGAGAAAGTACGCTTCATGCCCATTTTAGTGTATCCAAAAGATGGATACACACAAATACACTCAGAAAAGACAGCTGCACTTTCCTGCTGGTTGAAATAGAAAACCATCACATGCGCTTAGTCGCTCAGTCGTGTCTGACTCTTTGCAAGTCCATGGACTGTAGCCCGCCAGGCTCCTCTGTCCATGAGGATGCTCCAGGCAAGAACACTGGAGGGGGTCCCATGCCCTCCTCCAGGGGATCTTCCCAACCCAGGAATCGAACTGGGTCTCCTGCGTTGCAGGCAGATTCTTTACCAGCTGAGGTACCAGGGAAGCCCTAGAAAACCATCATAAACACCACCACTGCTACCTCCTTTATCCAAGTCTTTATTATGCCTTTTTTTCCCAGCACCCTCTGGTAGGGCCTCGATGTGGAGCAAGGAAGACACCAGGTGAGGCCTCCTGGGAAACATGAAGTAGCAGGAGCCTGCAACCCAGGCTGCCAGGCCTATTTCAGCCCACAGCCAGCACTGTACTTAATGCTGATTAGGGAAGGGCAGCGGCTCCCAGACTGTGTTTCTTAGTGCACCATTTCAATGAGAAACTAATATTTCAGTGGTTCTAAGATATATAGTTATTTTATAGATTTTAGTATCTACGAGTGAAAGTGAAAATCGCTCAGTCGTGTCCAACTCTTTGCAACCCCCTGGACTATCCCCATGGAATTCTCCAGGCCAGAATACTGGGGTGGGTAGCCTTTCCCTCCTTCAGGGGATCTTCCCTACCCAGGAATCGAACCCAGGTCTCCCGCGTTGCAGGCGGATTCTTTACCAGCTGAGCCACAAGGAAAGCCCAGTCTCTATGAGTAGCATCTTACAATTATAATTCGCTATAGTTTTAATTTTTTAGAAGTACATAAGATAATCACAATCTTAAGATCAATATTAACCTTATATTCAGTGAAGTATGGTAGATGTTTCTAAAAAAAAAAAAGCCGTAAGTATATGAAAGATTAAGCAATTATTTATAGGCAATATGATTATATACTTTTATATGATTATATAAAATCCACCTGAAAGGCTGTCAGAAGTAATACTCATGGCTCTTCAGAGTATAAAGACGTGGAAATTTGACATTCCAGCAGTAGCCGCTTTGCTGTCAGCTTAATGAGATGGGTAGTGGGGGACCACATCCACCCTGTCCCCCACTCATGTCTCCATAAGTGACCGGTGCAGCTGGTCCTCAACAAACCTTTGTTGAATGAAAAAAAGTAATCTATTTACCATGGCTGAAAAAAAAGTTGTAATCCCTTAAAATAAATTTACATGAAAAATAATTCAGAACCTGTTTGGAGAAGACTGCAAAAGTTTACCATGAGAAACAAGAAGAGATCTGAATACAGGGAGAGATTTCACACTCCTTGGTAGGAAAGTCATGTCTGACTCTTTGCAACTCCATGGACGATAGAGTCCATGGAGCTCTTCAGGCCAGAATACTGGAGTGGGTAGCTGTTCCCTTCTCCAGATCTTCCAAACCCGGGGATCGAACCCAGCTCTTCCACATTGCAGGCGGATTCATTACCGTCTGAACCACCAGGAAAGCCCAAGAATACTGGAGTGGGTAGCCTATCCCTTCTCCAGCAGTTCTTCCTGACCCAGGAATTGAACTGGGGTCTCCTGCACTGCAGGCAGATTCTTTACCAGCTGAGCTACCAGGGCAGCCCTAAAATAAATTTAAACAAAGATAATTCAGAACCTGTTTGGAAAAGACTGCAAAAGCGTACCATGAGAAACAAGAAGAGATTTGAATAAAGGGAGAGATTACCACATTCCTTGGTAGGAAGGCTTAATATTATTAGGAAGACATTAATTGGTTTACAGTTAATTTAATAATTTAAAATTATTTTTAAAGAAATTGACTCTTCTTAAATTAATCTGTAAATTAAATGCTGTCATTAAATCTTTGACATTCTTTTGTTTGTGTTAAGTTTTTGGAACTTAAAAAAGTGATTCTACAGTGTACTGTGTATAGATGGAAAAGTACATATTGGAAAATAAGAGTGGCGGAGGTGACCCTCTCGTATATGAAGGCATGCTGGGGTGCTATCGTGACAACAGTGACCAGTATGCACTGTGCACTTACAGCTGGACACTGTGTGGAGGGCTTTGGAGAAGGCACAGTGGTCACCTTCCATTTTGAAGTTGAGGAGCCCAAGACGGGCTTAGAGGGGTCATGGCTGTGTGGTCCAAGGCCACAGGCTGGTGAGAGACAGGGATGAGGACTCCACCTCAGGTCTAACTCCTGAGCCTATAATCTTGATGACTCCCCATCCATTCTGTAAACTAAAACAATGGTTATATTTAAACATGCAGATTACATGCACACGTAAATCAAACACACATATTAAGCCCTGTTTGAAGGAAAGTACAGTGTAAGCAGTATTTCTTTATTGGAGATTGAATCAGGCCATTTTTACTTCTTTCTCTTGTTGACTGTGTTTTCTGCTTTTTATTCAAAGAACATATATTGTTTAAAATACTTTTTCTAGTGCAAGGGCTTTCCATCCTACTTTGCTAGGATCTGGAGATGCCTCTTTTAGAGCCATAAACTTGATTGTTCTCTCTTTTTAACTTTGCATCAGCAGTTTTAAGTGCTCGTTTTTCTGCACAGGGTACATATTGGTATAGCACTTGGTGGAATGAGCGTTTTATTTTTTCTCTCATGGTCATTCAAGTACCACGTTCATAGTGTTAAGTGTTAGTCATTCAGTCATGTCTAACTCTTTGCAACCCCGTGGACTATAGCCTGCCAGGCCAGACTGTCCATGGAATTCTCCAGGCAGGAATACTGGAGTGGGTAGCCATTCCCTTCTCCAGGGGATCTTCCTGACCCAGGGATCTCCTGCATTTGCAGGCAAATTCTTTACTGTCTGAACCACCAGGAAAGCCCACCTTCATGGCTTTTGCCATATCTGTGTACCACCTGTACTAGTGATTACCTTTCATTTTCATTTACCAACTCAAGGGAAAAATTGTTATTACTTTCCACACAGAGAAAGTTAATTTAAAAATAAACACAATGACTGCACATTTCATTAATGGACAGATCTTACAGTTACCTTTAAGGTCCCCCCCTTTGCTTGCATGCATGTCTCTGTGTATATAAGAGAAGTCATTTGTCCGAATGAGTTTCCCACTAAATGGATTTTATTGTGTGCATGTTCTGTATTTCCTGCAAACAGGAGTTTACAGGTATCTAGAAGCTTGATCATCAGGTTTGATTTTTTTTTGGCAAGACTATTGAATAGGTAGTGTGTACTTTCATCAGGAGGCACTAAGTTTCATTGTCTTTTTGTAGTACTGTTAAAATCCGTATCACTGGCCTCTTTCATCCATTATAAAGCAGCTCTCAGATTTTCATCTCTTTATGTCAGTAGCCACTGATAGACCTTGATTAGGGCTATTAACAATTATAAGTTCATGGGGTGATTATTATCATTCCTTCATTATTAGCTGTATTTCCCTCCTATAAAGAGAAACTTGCCTTCTTAAAATGTGGTTATTCTGAAAGATAGATCATTTGGGAAGGCAAGATAAATGTTCATATTTCCCTTTATGATTCAGAATAATGTGTTAGTTCTTGAACATTCTCCAACGTTGACGTTGTTTGGATCCTGATTTGAAGAAAACAATTATAAAAAGACATCTATGAGATTATTGGGGAAATTTGAACATACTGGATATTTGATGACATGGAGGAATAACTGTTACTCTTAGACGTGATAATGGTATTTGAGTAAGGTTACAAAATAATTCTTATCTTTTAGAGCTATAAGCCAAAAGGTTTACAGATGATTTGATGTCTGGGGCTGGCTTCAAAGTAATTCTGGGGGATGGAAGGGGCGGGAGGTATGAATTAGTGTAAATACGGCATATCGTAAAGTGCTATTCAGTGCTACTGATCCAGACCCACAGTTGAGACGCAGTGAGGGTGGACCCTATCTCTGACTCCCGCTTTTTCCTTGCCCCAGTGCTATCATAGAGCACACCAACCGGGTCATCTTCCTTGAGGATGATGACATTGCCGCAGTGGCTGATGGGAAACTCTCTATTCACCGGGTCAAGCGTTTGGCTAGTGATGACCCATCTCGAGCCATCCAGACCTTGCAGATGGAACTGCAGCAAATCATGAAAGGCAAGTGTCTTTTGAGAGTCCCTGTGCAGCAACCTCACGGGCAGGTACTCTGTGGGGGAGACTCTCTTCCCTGTCCAGGGTGGGCACCACAGGCTTCCTGCCTGCCCTAAGCACCAGGGTGGGGCTGCAGGTGGTCTGTGGTTCATGCGGCTCAGGGATTGTGGGGTGCCTGACCAAAGAGAACTTCTGATTGTGTCCAGGCACAAGGTCTTCCTGCTTGATCTGACCCCAGTCCATCAACTACCTCCCTTTAGAACTCTCTAGGACACATTCCTACAGGCCTGCAGTAACAGGAGGCTGTGGACTACTCTCTCCTTGCCAGGGGAGCCCGTCTTCCTGCACCCACACTGGTCTCCCTGCACACTCTTCTCCACAAGGCCAGCAGGGTAAACTTTTAAAAGCGTGAATCATACCCTCTTATCCTGCTGCATAAAGCCCTCCTATGGCTTCCCAGTGCTCCCTGAATAAAACTCACACTCCCAGCAACAGCCCACAACCACCCACACCCAGCCGGGCACCACCACATGCAACCCTTTCTCACCATGCCTCTGTCCACCCATCCCGCCCTCCTCACCGTTACTCAGACAAGTCGAATGCTTGCTTACTTCGGGGGCACTCACTCAGCTTCTCACAGGACTGGCTTCTTTGGATCATTTCCCCTGAAACATCACTCCCTCAGAGAGCCCTGCCCTGATCTGTATCTGCAGTGGCCCCCACCTCTCCTCACTTGCTCTGTTTGCTTCATATCATTCTTTCTACAAGTCCTCTGCTGAGGGCAGCAGTCAGGGACACTGCAGTTCTGGACATCATGCATCTGTGTGTCACAGAGGGCACTTCCAGCCTGTCTGCATATCTGTTGACAGGCATCAGACATAACACCTGTCGGGAGGTCTGGGATAGTATCTGGTTTCATTCTGATCAGAGCCCTGCAACTATGTGGCTCAAAAGGTTTTTTTTGTGTTTTTTTGTTTCAATACAGAAGTTAGGAGCGTATTTGGTTTTGAAAAGTGGCCTATCTCCTTGGACTTGCTTCATGTGTGCTTCCCTAAGTAGAAGGGTAGTAGGAAGTAAAGCATTGTACTTTCTTGTGGCCTTGCTAAGAGGAGCGTGGCCCAGGAAGGCCAGCCACGCATTTGTTGCTTACAGCCCTCCCTCCCTCAAGCTGCAGGGTATTGTATGGACATTGAAGACAGTAATCATACCTGACCTGACTCATCACCTTGAGTCTCAGATGGGACAGTACCTGGAGATACCGTTCGTAATCTGTAGTGGCCTTTATACGTGTCCCTGTGACTGCGTAACAACTTTTCTTCTTGATTAAAAGCTAAGCAGTGGTAGTGTAACAAAATTAAAAGGGACTCATCTTGTTGATGTTTGTTTGACCAGGCAACTTCAGTGCATTTATGCAAAAGGAGATATTTGAACAGCCAGAATCAGTTTTCAATACCATGAGAGGTCGAGTGAATTTTGATACCAACACAGGTAATCCTTCATCTGAGCCCTAGGCCTCTGCATGGTCCCTGTGTCGTGTCAGCATTAATGCCCTGCGTGTGTCCTGCAGTGCTCCTGGGTGGCTTGAAAGACCACTTGAAGGAGATCAGACGATGCCGACGGCTCATTGTGATTGGCTGTGGGACCAGCTACCACGCCGCTGTGGCTGTAAGTGCGACAGGCTGGACCCTCGATAGTGCCTGGGAGGCAGTGTTGGCAAGGGCAAGATGAGTCTTAGATTCTGTCCTGTGTTTGGCCTTCCAAATTTGTTGCCATGAGCCAGTATGAGAACTGGCATGGAGCCCTTTCTCCTGCAGTTTGGCCTGTGAATGCCTGAATTTCCCTGCCTACCTGTATGCAGCGGTATCTTAGAAACTCAGCTGTCTTTGTCCCTGTAGTGTCTGTAACTGACTTTAGTTCCCTTTTTTGTTGGCTTTAGACACGGCAAGTTTTGGAGGAACTGACCGAGCTCCCCGTGATGGTTGAACTTGCTAGTGATTTTCTGGACAGGAACACACCTGTGTTCAGGGATGACGTTTGCTTTTTCATAAGCCAGTCAGGTAAGGGTTGTAGGTTTTCCTTGGCTCACCTCAGGGCTCTGTCCTCTTGGTGAGGCACCGCACAGCTCCCCGCCTCCTCCGTCCAGTGATGTTCTCTGCACACAGACTGTGTGCCACATGCTCTGAGGCACAGAGTCATTTAACTCTCAGAGCCATCAACTGCTGTCCCATTTTATGAAGAGGGCCATGCAGCGAAGTTTTTCCTTCTCCTAACATTCCAAGTCCAGGACTTAAGAGCCCCCTCACTGAGGTATTCATAAGTGTGTGGTGGGTTTAAATTAGAGGAAAGTTTCATGCTACTGATTGATCCTACCTTCAAGAACTGTTTGGGCACCAACAATGCAGCAGTAGGAAGCATAGAGAGACACTGTCACATGTAGAGAGTCCAGACTGCCCTCTCCCAGCTCAGGAAACCCTGCCTGGGTGCCTTTCTAACGTTCTGGAGCGTTTGCTCCAGCTCAAGGCAGGACAGAGGGTCAGGGAGGTGATCCACAGCCATGTGCTTGGAACTCATATGCATGAGCTCTGGGAGAATTCTTATAACACTTAACTCTGCAGAATTCCAAACCTTTATAGAAGAGAGACTCACAGGAGGAAGCGCCTATGTTATGAAGTAGCTCACCCATTTTGTATTATCATAGCCACTTTAACCCCTCCCTTTCATTGGGTTATTTAAAAGTCAATATCAAACATGTTATTTTATTCATAAATATTTAAAAATGTACCTATAAATGATAAAAGAAAAAATATAACACCAGTGTTATTATCACAACTGCAGCATTAACAGAATGCCCTAATATCTTTTTATGCTGTTTTCAGTGTGAATTTTTAATAGCATTTCCATTTCAGTGACAAGCTAAGAAAAACTAACACTGACATACCCACTATCTAGCTGACCACCTCATTCCCAGGTGCTGCCCTCTAACTACAGTTGCCACTTACCTTTGGGTTTATAATTCTGTCAGAACCTAAAAACGTTTCATGAATTGATGGGAGCCACTAACCAAAGAATGGAGGTGCATTTAATGTGGAAATAATGCAGTGGTACCTTATGAGTGACTTCATAGAAGGGGTTTAAAGTTTCATTTTGTTTAGCTCTTTACATTAAAAATTTTTAAACTATCAAAAATGGGGATACTGATGAATATAGATCTGTCCCCAGCTCCCAGCCCTGGCCCCCACTGGTGCTGAGAAAGGGCCATGTGGCCCATTGTGCTCGATGCAAGTCTGAGTGGAAACAGGAGAGGAGAAGTGGGCCGCAACTGCATCAGCCAGCCCTGGAACAAAGTTAGGGCGGCAAAGCCAAGAGTGGTGGCTGTATGGACACCAAATGTTTGATTTTACCTTCTGCATCATGTCTGATTTCACTCGAGTTCTTTAGGACTTACCAACAGGGACTTCTTGCTGGCTTATTCATGAACGTATTTAAATTTGTTTTTTCAATAAAAATAATTTGAGTCCACACTTGGAGGCTACAAGAAACATTTTCCTTTAAAGCAAGATCTGTTTGAGAAGCACCATTTAGGAGCAGTCTTGCTTTTTAAATGTTAAATTTCAGCCCATTCTGAATGAGGTCGTTTAGAGTCCAAAAAAGAATACTGGGAGCCAGGCCCGAGCCAGGCCTACCCCGTCACCCACAGCTAATTGGCCTTGAGCCAGTAAGGCACTGATTTCCTCCGTCTCTGAACACCTCATCCTAAAGGGGAAATGGAGGCGATGCCTCCCACTGGGGAGGAGTTGTCATGAGAATTCAGGGAGACAGTGGGTGAGAAACTACTTGTCACATAAATAGTAGCGAAATCTTGAATCTGAGAATCCACCAGGGCACAAGGCCAGACAGAGTGGGTTAAATAGGAAATCGGAAGTGAGATAACAGAAGAGTAAGTATAAACCGCTCTGTCTTACGATTCAAGAAAAATTAGAGAAGACCAGGGACAAGAGAGTCTTAAGCCATTTTTAGAAAAACTTGTTTCACATATGTTTCATGAAAACCTCAATTAAATGTTCTGTTTAACATTCAATCACACACAAACTTTTAATAAATTCCTTCCAAAATAGTTCCACTTACGAATCAGCTTTCATCTTCGAATTACAGAAATGATCACAGTGAAGCACATTAACTGCGTTACTAAACACCCAAGTGTTCAAGTTATTCCCATATGCCTCCTCGGTTGCGGTCCCATATGAAGGCCCCATCCAGGTGAATAATTTACCAGTTTTCCTGAGAAACGGTTTAACATCCCTAGAACATGCACTTCACACTAAACGGTAGAAGGAGAAGTGATAAATTAATTTCAAACTTTGAATTCAAATTCCCATGAATGTTTTATTTTCCTATTTACTTTTAAGACTAAAGAATTCTCCTTTTTTCGAGATCTAAGTGCTAATTGTGTCTCTGGCATTAGCAACCCTTAAATAAAGAACATCACATTAAAAAAGAGAGAGAGAGAGAGAGAGAATCAGCCAGAAAAAATTGTTGAGCACAGATTTTCCTTTCTAAGCACTCACAAACTGTGTCTGGGCACCAATTTCTGCCTAAGAGCCAGAAGTAAATGAGTCAGGGGTGGAGGTTAAGGCTGGCAGAGCCTCATAGCTGTGAACTGAAAAGAAGGACCTGTGTGGCAGGGGAGACTGCAGACACCCTCCTGGCACTGCGCTACTGCAAGGACCGCCGAGCTCTGACCGTGGGCGTCACCAACACCGTGGGCAGCTCCATCTCCCGCGAGACGGACTGCGGCGTCCACATCAACGCAGGGCCGGAGATCGGTGTGGCCAGCACCAAGGTAGGAGCCACGTGGGCACCCGCAGGAGGGCCTCCACTGGGCGAGTGGTCCTGGAGGGGAGCCCTGGGATCTGTCTCATCTTGAGTGGTCACCACACGCACACGGCCCCAGGTCTGCTAGCACCACGGTTCTGTCCTCAGGCTTACACCAGCCAGTTCATCTCCTTGGTGATGTTTGGTTTGATGATGTCTGAAGACCGCATTTCACTGCAAAACAGAAGGCGAGAGATCATCCGTGGCTTGAAATCTCTACCTGGTATGTTCCAGAGCTCACCTGCTCATTGTCAAATCCTGTAGACTCTTCTTGGCTGCTCCTTTGCCTGACTCTCTCCATAAATGATACTGTTAATCATTCCCTTCTCCTCAAAACTTCTCCTTACTGCTAAACTCCTGTAGCAGCCCCGCACTGGGCCAAAATTCCAGTCGACACTTATCCTCAGGCTGTGGATCCCTGCACACTGAGCCCCTGTGCCTCTGACTCTTTCCAGCTCCCCTCCCCTCTGGGGCCTCCCTCATCAACTTTCTGATCTTCAGCAATACCGAGCGCTTTCCACCAGAAGACATTTGTCCTGGCTGTTTCTTCTACCAAAACCCTCTTCCTCTAGCTCTTCATATGACAGACAGCTCCCGTCAAGTCTTAGCTCAGAAATCACCTCCTGAGACCTTCCTTGGCAACCCTAGTAGGGGCCTTAATCCCTGCTTGCTGCTGCTGCTGCTTTATCAGTCAGTCGTGTCCAACTCTATGCAGCCCCATGGATTATATCTTATCAGGCTCCTCGGTGCATGGAATTCTTCAGGCAAGAGTACTGGAGTGGGTTGCCATGCCTCCTCCAGGGGATTTTCTCAACCCAGCGATCGAACCAGGTCTCTTGCGTTGCAGGCAGATAATTTACCACTGAGCCACCAGGGAAGCCCAATCCCCTGCTTAGCTCTCTATAATACAGGAGCCCATTTCTTTTCTTTATATCACATCCCCTGATTTGAAATTACCTGTTCTTCTGTGTATTGACCTGTCTTCCCCAGCCATGTCAACTTAGCGAGCACCAGCCCTATCTGTCGGAGTCACTGCTGGTTTCCAGGTGTCCAGCCAGGGCAGACAATCCGTAGTTGCTCAGGAAACACACAAGGAGTGAATGGCCCCAAGGCTCTTCTGGGTGGAGCCACTCCCAGTCTTACCAGACTTTCTTCTGGAACAAAGGGCAAAGAGAAGGCAGGGAGGGAAAACCACTGTGTAACCATGCTAGGTCTCAGGGTCTGAATCGGACCAAGACAACATGCTAAAAATTTTCTTTTATTAACAAGAAATAAAAATTTTTCTTTTATTAAATTTTTATTAAAATTTTCTTTTATTAACAAGAAAAGCATTTTAACTTTAAGCCAGGTAACAATCCTGCAAGAACAGGAGTCTCTTCTGGTAAGTGGGCATTTATCAAGATGCGACCCAAAGATCTTGGGGGGGGGCATAGAAGACCCTGTCGGTGAAAACTATTTTTGTAGTAATGCGGTTTTTATGACAAGGAGGATGCTCTGCCTTCCTCACTGTGTGGACATCTGCAGGGGCGCTGGTGGCTGCCACTGGCACTCGGCACTCTTAGGGCCGAGGCAGCACAATGTTCTCATGATCAAAATGCAACAACTCCACTTAGGGATGTCTTTGATTATGTGGCAAAATGCATTAATCTTACTACATTGTAACACTTTTTAGTATTCTATGTGACAAAGGGGAAGGTATCCAGCAGGTGCTTCTGTTGCACCCTGAAGTCTGACGGTTGTTCCAGAGAAAAGCACCCTGTGGTTGACTGAGTAGCAAGCTGACTTGGAGCTTGGCAGACATTTTCTCAACAGTGAACCGAGTTAGCCCCACACTTCGAGAAAAGCTGATGATAGTATCCACTGCC
This sequence comes from Neotragus moschatus, assembly GCA_006410615.1. Taxonomy (NCBI): domain Eukaryota; kingdom Metazoa; phylum Chordata; class Mammalia; order Artiodactyla; family Bovidae; genus Neotragus; species Neotragus moschatus. The sequence goes on from SJYA01004586.1 coordinate 16,556, forward strand.
AATGATAACCTTTGCGCTTTCAACCAAAACAGGGTCTGGAAAGTCAGCTCTAGTGTGACGACCTCCCAATACTCAAAAACATCTCTGATAAGCTCACAGTGATTTTAACAAGTCTAATTTTTTTTTTTTAATTTTATAATGAATGTGTCCATTTTTGGAAGATTTGAATAACCCGATGAACCACTGCTTTGCAAATGGCCAGTGCAGTGTTACAAAATTACGCACACGTAAAAGATCCATTTAAGTAAGTACACAATAGACTAATGCATTTTAAGTTGACAAAGTAGGAAATTTTGACTGATATGAGATCTCCCTTTTAAGAAATTGTCACTTCTTAAGTTTGGTGTAATATCAAAGACATTCACAGTTATTTGAAAAAGTTATTTAAATACTCTTTATCTCCAGCTACAAATCTGTGAGGCCAGATTTTCTTCAACCAAAAAAACATATTGCAAAATATATATATACACATTGCAATGGATTGAATGAGGAAACAGATAAGAGAATCTGTCTTCTATGAAAAAGTAAGGCATTAAGGATTTGCAGAAATGTGAAGCAGCGCCACTCTTCTCACTGTTTTTTTTTTTTTTCATGTTTAAATTGTTATTTTTAAATGAGTGAATAACTAATTTTCTCAGTTTCTAATCTGGTAAATATTGATAGATAAAACCCACAAAAATAAAGGCTCTTAGAAATTCACAATAAATTTTAAGATTATAAAGGAATCCTGAGACCAAAGAGTTTGAGGCCTGCTGGCCCATCTCACACAGGCTTTTTTTCCAGACACAGCACATGGCCAGATGAGGGGTATTAATCTGGAGTGTCAGCTCTGGCTGGCCAGCTGGAGGTTTAGCCTCACTGATCCTCTGCTGCCTTGCCTGTAAAATGGAGCTAGAAATAACACTTCCTGCTTACCTTCTGTCCTCAGGAAAATAGGAGCACAAATACGAACCACCATCTCAATAAAATCCTAGCCGATTACACAAGCTATTTCCCATAATCTGCATTTAAAATTCTTTTAAACTAATGCAAGGGAGACAAGTGTGTAAGCGATGTGAGTTCGGAAGCCTTGTCTCATACACCGTGACTTTTCTTTGTGAGTCTTGCTTTATAATTGGTGTGACTGGCTCTCCCCCTCTGCTGTGTGCCTGACTTAGAGCTGATCAAGGAGGTGCTGTCCCTGGATGAGAAGATCCACGACCTGGCCCTGGAGCTCTACACACAGAGGTCGCTTCTGGTCATGGGGCGAGGTTACAACTATGCCACTTGCCTGGAAGGAGCCCTGGTGAGCACCCTCTGCCCAACCCCCTCCTCCACCAGCCCCTGAGTGAGGCAGGCACGGGAGACACCCCAGGAAACCCACAGGAAGGAGGGGAGAGGAGGGCGCCGCTCTCGGACCCAGGGTTCTAGCCCTGCTGGCGTGGAGATGCAGGCTCCTAGTCTCCTGCAGAGAGCGCCCCGGGGTGTTCACCTGCACCGGGCACTATCTGGGATAGCCCAGTCATGCCTCAGGAGCATCTTCTGAGAGACTGGCAGTTATTCTTCATGTTTGACCCAGGAGGAAATTGAGCCTCCAAAAAATTCACCTTGCTCAAGATTACATAGTAGAAGTAATCAACCTAAAATTCAAACTCAGGTAAAAAACTTTGCTTTTTTCTGTTGCCACAAGAAGTCTGTGTGGGAGGATTTGGGCACACCAGAATTGCAGGGTAAAGTCTCTACACAGTTTCCCCTATTACTCCTCAATCTTCTGAAGTGAGGTGAGGTCCTGCAGGAGATAAACATAGAAAGTCCTGTATTTTTTATATCAATGTCTGGCTCTTTTGCCCACTGCAGCAATAAAGATGTGGCTTGAGAGAAATTTGATGGAGTAGGGACAAGATACCAGGACCACAGGGCTACTAAGAGGGCAGAAAGAGATGTACAGAGACCCGAGCCTAGAGCTTATAACCTTACTCACTGTCCACTTGCTGTTTACGGATCAGATGATCAAGCAAGGTAAATGGGAGACAGTGTCAGCAGTGCGGAAGCATCTATAACTCAGCTAGACTCCCCTCCTCTCCCTGTGGGAGCAACTGCCTATACCCCCCACCACCCCCATTTGGAAGAACGATGCCACCAGTGGGAAACAGAGTGTTACAGGAGGCAGGGCGTTGGGGTGAGGTGCAAGCCATGAGTTGCCGGATTGCAGGAAGCTTCAGCTCCCACATCCTTCCAGTGCAGACTCTGGCACCCGTGAGGGGCCACGCACACAGCTTCTCTGGAGCAATAGACTCAGTGCTCGGGTGGGGCACCCTTTTGGTACCCCAGAGCTATGCCTCTGCTGTCCAGTGTGGGGCGCTCAGCTGCAGCTCCTGAGTGTGCTGGTGAAAGATGCATATTCAACTATGTCTGCAAGTTAGTCCTGGAGGAAAGAAAGGAGCTTTTACGCTGCTGCTGGCACAAGTCCGTGGCCCCTCTGCGGTCGCTTGGGTACCGTACTTCCGCCATCTGCAGCATCCAGAGTGGAGCCGCACTTCTGACAATGTTTCCCTGACCCCAGTAGTTCTCGGGGAGTGGAGAAATACTTTCTTCGAAACTCTCACTAGTTCAATGACATGGGTTTAATGGTAACTGAAAAAAAAAAAATTGGATCTCTCTAAACATAGGGGGAAACTCCATTAACACCCCAGTGTGTGTCATTTTGCTTGATAGTTAAGTTGGAGCGACACTTTAGAAGTTACTAAGCATCCAGAATTGAGGGATCAGTTAATCAGATGATTAAATGAAGGTGTAGAAGACAATGCCAAACTATGACTGTTAGGGAAACCATGGGGCTGGCTCAAAAGGGAAGGGGACCAGCTAGATTGGTACTGATTTGCCCATCACGGTGGGGGCAGGGTGGCTGTGCCCCAGAGCTCAACTGAGGACACAAGCTGTGTGCTGGGCATTGTGCATGCACTAGACAGCAGGTAACCCTCTTCCCTGGGCCTGGCCTCACTGGCTACCCTCAGTACCACTGACCACTCAGGTGTGTCCGTCTGCCTTGTGGGCCTCAGCTCCCTGCATCCTGGAATCATCCTTTCCCTGGCTTCCCTTTCTCCCCACTGGATGATCTGCTCCCATTAGCAGCATGACACTGATTTCCACCTCATGTTTCCCCAGAAAATTAAAGAGATAACCTACATGCACTCAGAAGGCATCCTGGCTGGAGAGTTGAAACACGGCCCCCTGGCGCTGATTGACAAGCAGATGCCTGTCATCATGGTCATCATGAAGGACCCTTGCTTTGCCAAATGCCAGAACGCCCTGCAGCAGGTCACAGCCCGCCAGGTGAGGGCCCTGCGGCAGGCTGGGCCACTTCTCTCCTGTTCTCTTCCACTCGTGCCCACCTCACCCACTGTTGGCCAGCACCAGCAATGAGCGTTCGTTCCTGCTGGTGAGCAGGTGTGAGCACATACTTCTGGGGTCCCTCGGGCATGGTGCACATTCAGAAAGGGACTGGCTAGCCTACAGCCAAGCCCACAGAAGCTCCTAGGTGAGGCCCAGTGATCCAGATGACCCGGAGGGGTCCTGGACCCGAGACATGAGACCAAAGGAGGTCTGATGGAGATCCCTGGGGACAGTTCTGATATTGGCCATCCAGAGATTTCACAGGTGAAGGGCTCTGTCTTCCGCAAGACCACCCTCACATCAGCCACCAACTGCAGTCTTTCAGCTTTCCAGCCCACCCATATTTCTGACCAACTGGATCCAAATTCAGGAGTTTCCATTGCTGAAACCGCGCCCCACCCCGTTTCAGTAATCCGCTAGAACTTGGAAAACACAGGCTGCTTCCTCTGCCCCGAACAGTCTTCCTACCTTTCTTCAAGAAGTTGGCCTCTCATCACTCAGGTCTCAATACAAATGCCTCCTTTTCAGAGAATTTCTTGAACCTTCCCACTGTCTCCCAATCATGTAACGGGGGTTTTACCGCCTTGGTGACATTTATCTGAAATTCACTGCTATTTATTGGTTTGCTTATTGACATTTTTGTTTTCCTACCACTTGACTATGAGCCCCTAGAGTAAGGGGTAAGAACTCCTGCTCTTTGCAAGGCACACTGAAGCCACTCAATAAACGGGTGCTGAATTAATGCAGCAGGAGGGTGCCCCACCACCGCAACGACAGAAGCATAGGAACCTTTTTGACAAAAGCCTCCAAGCTCTTTGACCTCTACCCAAATCAGATACATCACCTGACCCACAACTCCAGCAAAGACAAAAGATCACAGTATTATTATTGCAGTGTGTTGATCTTAGAAACTCCGCTGTGTGTGACGGGTTGCCCCTTTCAGAGATGACCCACATCTTGTGATCACATTTCTCTGTCTTAGGGTCGCCCGATTATACTGTGCTCCAAGGATGACACCGAAAGCTCCAAGTTTGCATATAAAACGATCGAGCTGCCCCACACCGTAGACTGCCTGCAGGGCATCCTGAGTGTGATTCCACTGCAGCTCCTCTCCTTCCACCTGGCCGTCCTCCGAGGATATGACGTAGGTCTAGAAGTTGCACCTCATCCAGCAAAGGGGAGAGACAGTATCCCAGAGTTCCATTTGGTTCTTAAATACTTATTGGGTATAAATATTCATAAGGGAAATGTTTTCATTTAAAATAATTTTTTAAAGTAACTTACACCCCCTGAAAACGACAGGAACTGCAGGATGTGTAAAGACCATATTAAACCATAAGCTCCTCACCTAGAGGCAATGTGATGAGCAAATTTAATATTTTAGTTTGGTCTTTTCCTTGTGCCTGTAAATTTTTTAAGATTTTTTTGAGATAATATCAACGATGAAATTTCACAACTTTCTTTTTAATACATTACAAGTGTATACAATACATTACGGGTTCTCAGATCTTGAACTTGTAAGCAGCATTTGATTGTTGCACAATATTCCACCACAGTCTTATAACATAGATTTTAACAATGACTTAACCAGTCTTCTGTCATTTAAACTGTTTCTAATCTTTCGGAATATCTGCATAAATAACAATCGCAGTGAATTATCTGTGTGCATTTATGTATCTTCCTCAGTCTAGCAAATCATTCAACATTTTGGGATTCCTATTTCAATTTCTGTTCCAGAAAAGAACAAATTTATGATCTCACCAGAAAGTGTGTGTGCAGATAGAAGTTTTATTGCAATTTTATTTTGAGGAGGTTTAAAAAATACATATCAACACCAAAAACAATATAACAAACGTCCGATGGTACATAGATCATCCATCATTGGCAATCGATAACATTTTGTTATATTTGTTTCTTCTCTTCTTTAATGTTATCGTAAACAAAATAAGACCCTGTAGATAAAGTTGAAGCCCACTTTAGCAACCATCCTTAGTCACATTTCCTTCCCAAGCCTCAACCTTAACCAATATTTTTGTGTGTCTACTTCCAAGAAAAGTGAATTTTTAACAGTACAAGTTGAGGTAGCTGTTTTTAATAGCATGAATCATATCTTTTTAATAGTGTTAACACTGCATGACACATATCAGGTGCACCATTAACATTTACTGAATAAACATAATTGTTTCTAGAATAAGAAATCCCTTCCAAGATGCAGGTCTCGAGGAGCTCATGGTTGGAGGTGCCCAGGAATATTCACCTTCCTATCGTAAAGTACCTTGAGAGCTGGCTTTACAACACAGTGTGTTGCTGAGACCTGTGGGTCTGAGCAGCTGCCTTCTGTCATTTCAGGTCGACTTCCCCAGAAATCTGGCCAAGTCTGTAACCGTGGAATGAGAACCAAGAGGAGACCACTACCACCTTCAAGACCTGTCCCAGTGAAACCAAGTGGGAAGAAAAGCTGGCATTCGGCGTGTTCTCAGTAGATCCCAATAGAGCTTGACAGCTTTGATGTGCCTTGTACCCAAGTGCTTTGCTTACAGCAGGTAGTGTTTTCTCTGTGTCCTGAAGTCGCCAGAGGAGAAGGGAATCATTGTTTACACATGGGGATCTGAGCAGACTCTTCCAATACCGTGCAATAGAAATACAGCTCTCTTCAGAGTAACTGTGAACCTTTTTTAATCAACACTAGTTAAAGACAAAGTATTTATAATGACAGTTGTATAGCTTTTAAGTTATTTTTCTAGTATGTGGCTTTCTGTAGCCAACAGTGCCCTCAGGCTACCCAGTGCACCCAGTCCCCTGGCAGGGAATGTACATCTCAGATTTGAGTGCCAGGCATTGCCCCTCTGGACTCCTTTCCCCTTTCCCATCCTCTCTTGGCTGCTACTGAGTCCTGTCCTCTGACCTCGGGGAAGCCCCCTCCCACCATCTTCCTATGCCTCCACAAGTTCTATCAGATCTCAGCTCTTTTCAACAGTGTCTTCTCATCTTAATCTCTCCAACTCTCCAACTTCTCTTTCATCTCATCATGGTTCTTTTTAAGCCCAGGCAGCATTTTGGTCCCTGCTCCTGCCCATAGTAAAAACAGCCTGAAAAATCCCATGCAAGAGAATAGTTTCAAGTGGGCTACCTTGCCCTCTGTTTAAAAGCATGCACAAAGTACTATGCAATTTTAAGACAATAAATAACAAGTAAAATTGTGTGTGTGTGTGTGTGATTTTTGTTAATCTTGTTCTTTTTGTGTACATACTTTTTGATTTTTTGAGGGCTCCTCAAAACAAACTGAGCAATAACTCATGGGGGCAGCCCTGTTTCTTGGTAGCCACTGGCACTGTCCCCATACCCATGACCTGTGTGCTTCTAGAAGGAAAATGAAGACTGTGTTAACAGAGTGGAACAAGATGCAGGAGGTATGGAACTCTGGACTGAGAATCCACTCCACTTATGTTGGAGGAGGTTGGGCCACAAGATGCTGCTTGAGATGACTGCCTAGAGCCTACACACAGCACACAGAGGTGAAACTCAGATTCGTACCTTTTTCACCAATGAGCCTATAAAGTCACCAACTTTATTAATAGAATCAGGCGGGAAGATAGAAAGCCGGAGAGCCAGTTCTGAAGTTGGAATATGGCTCCCTATGAAAGTGCCATCCCAGACAGCCCGAATGGTGTCTTCATGGCAACTAACTTGACATGTGGGGCTCTAGAGTACCAGCAGACCTTAGTTCTGGATTACCTGTGGGCTATCCAGTGACTTTTCCTTCCCCTTCTAGGCTCTCCCCTGAATAATGGGGGTTGGAAACCTGAGAACTACATTTCCAGCTGAATTCCACCAGTGAGAAGCACTCCTGGGATATTTGAAAGTTTAGAAATTGTATTATTCATTGAGAAATTCGTATCACTTATTTCTGCTGACAGAAGTAGATGGGGGGTCCTATTATGGTCCTTAGCACCAATACACCCACTGGGGCAGTGCTCCCTAAAGCTCACCCATCACTCAGTGCTTGTGCCAGCCACCAACAGAGGCTTCCTGGGCTCCTCCAGGATCCCACTTCTGAGAGCTGACAGGAACCCAGGGGCCCTGATGGCATTCTCAGACCTTCCTTCTGCCCTTACAAATAAATAAGGATGTAAGTTCTGCTGGAAATGCCTGCTCTGGTTTCTGTCCTGACCAAACAATGACCAGTACAACTTTTGAGGTTAGGAGACTACAAACTAGCCAGAACATCTTTATCTGAACAACAACCAGAAAAAATGTATTTCATCCTTCACTCCTGAGGTGATGACCACCCTCCCTTCCATACTAATTGATCCCTTGCTTTTCTTTATAGTTCTGTTTATCACAGTCACACAATAATACTCAAACAAAACTATCACCTAGTCTTGAAATCAGAGGACAAGCACACAGCAGCCACGCAGGGAGAGAGCAGCAGTGCCCACACTGGACAGAAGCTCCCAGAGGAGGTGAGCAGAGCAGGCTTGGGTCGTGGTCTGACTTCCACTTCTCCGGGAGGTGACAAGGCCCTTTCTGGGGGAACTTGCAAGCAAAACCATGAGTGAGTTAGAGAAACAGGGCTCTCCACAGTCGGGTGCCTAGGAAGACTGAGGTGTCAACCAGGTGCTGTACATGCAGCAGAAGCCTGGTCAGTGAGAGTGGGGTGCTCTGTCTCTTCGATTTCTGAACCCGCCATGGTCTACTTCCTGCTCTCGGGGAAAAGCGGAAAACCTCTGTGAGTGAATATGTGTGTCCTCAGCAGAGCCCTAAGAGGAGAGACCCTCATTACACATAGTAACAAGTATAACAAATACTGATGAGAATCTGGGCCAGTTCTCCTGAGCATTCTGTCCTCAAGTTACGAAGGTGACCTGATGGAAATGGGGTCTTGCTGATGACAGTCCATGTGGTTCAGCTGCCCTCCCCATCAGCGGCAGAGCTGTCACTCTGGGGTCACCTTTCACCTTCCTCCAGGAAGTCCCGCCTCATCACTCCTCTCTCTTGCTTCCTGTCTCTTATAGTCTTCTTTTGAATTTCCTTTTTTGTTCTGGTGGAGCACAGCCTTCTTGAGTAAAGATGCTGGGAGGTAAATGTTTTGAGGCCTAGCATGTCTAGAAATGACTTTATTACTCATACTTGATTGAAGGTTTAGCTAATTATAGAATTCTACATCAGATAAAAATGTCTCTTTCAGAATCATAAAGGCAGTGATCCCTTATCTCGTCCTCAGTATTGTAGCTGAGGAGTCCAAAGTCACTCTGGTATGCCTTTGTCAGTGACCTCCGTATTTACTTCTGTTTGTTCCCTATGTTCTCAAATATCACAACAAGGTGCCTTGGACCTCTTTTCATTTAGTGTTGATTTCAGTCTGGTTACTCATAACTGTCAGGCCTGGATGTTTTCTTAAGAGTTACTTTTTTGTAGACTTCATTTTGCTTCTCTTGCCTTTCTGTTATTCAGAGGTGAAGCTGCTGGAGTATATATCTCAGGGGTAGACCTTTGACTACAGAGGTCAAGCTACTAGAATGACCTGTAATTTCTTATCCTTTCTATTATTCATCTTCTCTTTTTGTACTACTAATTGGGAGGTTTCTTCAGTTTTCTCTCCCAACCTATTACCAAGATTTTTCATTTCTTCCAAATGATTTAATTTCCAAGAGTTCTTCTTCTTTTTTTTTTTTTTTTTTTTAGCTCTGATATGTTTAACTGAAGCCCATAATTTATTCATATGTCCATAATTTGTCTCTAATTCCCTTTTCCTATTCAGGGACATCACATGTCTCCTTTTGGCTATGAGTTTCTCAGACTTCCCTTGTTTGTGATTACTTTTGACAGTTTTGAGGACTATTGGTGGGTATTTTGTAGAACGTCTTACACTTGGATTTCTCTGATGCTATCCTCATGGTTAGACTGGTGCTCTGTGTTTGGAGAGGAAGACCCCAGAAGTAAAATGCCAGTCTCATCATTTCATATCAAGGGTACATACTATCAACATGTCTTATCACTGTTAGGTTAAACGCGGCCACCTGACTGAGGTTTTGTTTCTCAGATTCTCTATTCCCCAGGGCTTTCTGGGGAATCCACTTTCCATACTGAACTCTTTACAAGGAAGCCACAATGCCTACCCCACACTTAAAGAGTAAGTGAGTTATGCTTCACCTCCATAGGAGGGATGTATCCATATAAATTATTTGGAATTCAGTACAGATTTGTCTGTTCTTCCTCACTTTTTTGTTGTTAAATCATCTATTTCTATTACTATGTAACTCATGGATATTTATTTTTATACTTTGAGTCACAACCTAGAACTAGGTTACTTTTATTTTTGTTGTTCAAATTTTCCAGTGATGGCTACTGGGAGCTCCTTCAATTGGCTCCTGTGGCATGCCCCCTTGTTTGTGGATGTGTTTGGAAGCACTTTCTTTCTTGCCTACAGCCTGCTCTAGGCTCATCTTGGATATTCCCAGCCCCTGCCCTGGAATCAGCCATTGCTCTAAGGACCCCTAGTTTCCTTTTTTTGAGAATGGCATTAGAAACAAGACCTAGGCTCTGGGTGTGCTCCTCCTAGGATGCCATCACTTCTAAGCCAGCTCAGCTGAGAGCGCAAGACATAGTTTGTGTGCTGAGTTGTTTTTAATGGTGGTTCTTGTTTCAAGGCATGGAGAAGGCAATGGCACCGCACTCCAGTACTCTTGCCTGGAAAATCCCATGGATGGAGGAGCCTGGAAGGCTACAGTCCATGGGATCGCTAAGAGTCGGACATGACTGAGCGACTTCACTTTCACTTTTCACTTTCATGCATTGGAGAAGGAAATGGCAACCCACTCCAGTGTTCTTGCCTGGAGAATCCCAGGATGGCAGAGCCTGGTGGACTGCTGTCTATGGGGTCACACAGAGTCAGACACAACTGAAGCGACTTTGCAGCTTGTTTCAAGGATGCAATATTTTTTCATATCCTCTGAAGCCTGCAAAGATATTTTTTTTTTCTTGTTGGAATTTCCTTCTCTACGTAGCCTGTTTTTCTGTTTGATTTGTCTAAGTTTTCTTTGCCATGTGACCTTGGACTATTTGGTCAGATTCAAGGTAGGTTGAACAGTTCTGGGCACACAGTGGCACTTATTTTGATGCCGAGATTCACCGCTGGTCAATGTGGTAGGGGACTTGTGGGCAGATGGAGGGTCAGGCCTTTCCTTTAGGCTTCAGGGTTGGTCAGACTTGCAGAAAACTTTTTCTAGTCCCTTGCCTTTGAGCAAGGGTCCAGCAACTGGTACTCTGGGAAACACCTGGAAGAGGAGGGCTGAGGAGCACTGCATTCAGTCATGGGGCCATGGGTTCCCCATTCTCATACAGCTCCCATACTTTCAGCTATGCCCTCAGCTNTGGTCAGACTTGCAGAAAACTTTTTCTAGTCCCTTGCCTTTGAGCAAGGGTCCAGCAACTGGTACTCTGGGAAACACCTGGAAGAGGAGGGCTGAGGAGCACTGCATTCAGTCATGGGGCCATGGGTTCCCCATTCTCATACAGCTCCCATACTTTCAGCTATGCCCTCAGCTCAGAAACCCTGTTTCTTATCACTGGAGAGTAAAATCCAGACTTCTGCCTTTCCCAACTGTTTTCTACCCTTTTTCTTTCCATGTCCTCATATGAGACTGACTGAGCAGCACAGGGGTGGGAGCCCTGAAGGGCGAGCTATCACAGTCCTCCTATGGGGGGGTTTCAAACTTGATTTGAGACAGAGGGCCATCCCCCTTGGGTGGTGGGAGAGCAGGTGACATGGGGAAAAGGAAGCTGACACAGAGGAATGCGATGGGACAGAAAGCCTTCCTCTGGCTGCCAAGGCCTCACCCTAGCTCTCAAACCTGCAGTACTGAGACCAGCTTTACCCCTGCAATCCCTCAGGTGCTATAGTGCAGGAAACTCCCCACATTGTCCCCACTGGTTTAAATGCAGTGTGGCTTTCTATAACACAACTGAGACAGTACTGACTTGAACCCTCTGGCACATCTCTGGTCCTGGTAAGGGCTGGGGGGAAGACAGAGGAGGGCTTAGGGGAGCGGAGGGAGAGCAGGCCACGTGGGGAGAGGCTGAAAGCCCATTCCACATGGAACCGAGGCTCAGATAAGCTAATCCTTTGCCCAAAGGATCATAACTGAAGTGGAGAGCCTGACTGGAACCCAGGCGAAGAGGCCCAGGTGGGATGGGGAAGTGGGCAGTGTCTGCAGCATCCAGGGCAGGGAAGGGCAGCCAGATTCTGAAGGGCCTCCTCATGAGCAGGCTGAGGGCAGAAGTCCCCAGTCAAAAACCAAGCCAGGTTGCCTCTCTGACTGCTTCTCCTCTCTCACCCCTACAGCCTATCTCCAAGGCCCAACAATTCCACCTCTGAAAGTTTTTTTCCCTTTACATTGTTTGCTTTGTATAATTTACACACATTATCTTTTCTGAGGTGCACAGTTCTGAGTTTTGATACATACACAGTCATATGCCTGTGTGCTAAGTCGCTTCAGTCATGTCCCACTCTGTGCAACCCCACGGACTGTAGCCCATGAGGCTCCTCTGTCCATGGGATTCTCCAGGCAAGACTACTGAGTGGGTTGCCATTCCCTTCTCCAGAGGATCTTCTCAACCAGGGATTGAACCCATGTCATAGTCATGAGGGCCACCATAATTAAGATACAAATAGAGTATACCCAACAGAAATACCCCAAAAGAAAGCTGATTGTGGGAGAATTGATGCTTTTGAACTTGGTATTGAAGAAGACTCTTGAGAGTCCCGTGGATTGCAAGATCAAACCAGTCCATCCTAAAGGAAATCAGTCCTGAATATTCATTGGAGGGACTGATGCTGAGGCTGAAGCTCCAATACTTTGGCCACCTGATGCAAAGAACTGACTCACTGGAAAAGACCCTGATGCTGGGAAAGATTGAGGGCAGGAGGAGAAGGAGATGACAGAGGATGAGATGGTTGGATGGCATCACTGACTCGATGGGCATGAGTTTTAGCAGGCTCTAGGAGTTGGTGATGGACGGAACCTGACGTGCTGCAGTTCATGGGGTCACAAAGAGGTGGACGCGACTGAGCAACTGAACTGAGGTGAACTGATCATCCCAAAAAATTCACTTGCAGCTCCTGGTAATTATCTCCCCCCACCCTCTACCTTGACCTCTGGCAACCACTAATATGACTTTGCTTTTCCCAGAAGGTCATATATATGGAATCATATGTGGTCTTATGTTTGGTTTCTTTCACTTACTGTTTTCAGTACTTGACCTTGTACATTTGCCATCAGGCCAGCTGTCAAGCAATATCCTACTGCACGGATATACCACACTTCCTTTCCATTCACTGAATTATGGACACATGGGTTGTTCCTAGTTTTTGACTGTTTTGAATAAAGCTGCTATGAACATTCTTTATGTGAACATGCTTTTATTTCTCTTGGGTATATATCCAGTGATGGGATTGCTGGGTGATATGACAGGTATATGTCTAATGTTATCAGAAACTATCAAATTGTTTTCCAAAGTGGGTAAACCAGTTTGCTTTTCCACCAGCAGTGTACAAGAGTTCCACATCATTGCCAACACTCACTATTGTCTTTTCTAATACAGCCATCCTATTGGGGTGTGTAGCGGGGTGTGTACTGCTAGTGGGTTGTAAATTAATTTGCATTTTCTTAAAGTTTTGAAATAGTTTTAAAATCAGTTCCTTCCTCTTGCCACCTGCTGCCTCAGCCCCAGGCCAGCTCTCATCTTCTCTTACAAGGGCTGTAGCAATAGCTCTTTAATTGGTCTTGTGATCTCAAGTCCCTCATCCCTGAGACTTCATATGCCTTAATGATCTTTCCAAAACAAACATCCCATCACATTGCTCACTTCCTTTCTTAATACTCCACAACAGCTGCCCATTACCTCCGTAGCCAGGTCTCCACCCTGTGATGCCCCAAGGCCCAGTAGGTAAGGGGTGAGTGAAGTTGCAGGCAGGTGTAGGTAATAGGGAGTTAAGACTGTGGTGAACTAGGGGGTCTCACCTAATGGGGCAGCTGCCACTCAGTCCCAGCTGAAACTATGGGAATATGAGCCTCACGTTGCCAGAGCTTTAACTCTGGCAGACAGTGAAACCAACAATTCGAGAGTTTTCAAGGTGAAAGCTCCCAATTTTTAAATGCTGGCAACTGAAAAACATAGAAACATAGAAAAACTCTCAGGGTTAAACAAGGTATTCTGTGAGCTGAAGCCAGCCTATGGGCCTCCAGTCAGCTGTGCCAGTCCACCCACCTCAAAGCCCTCATAACTTTCCAGTATCCCTTCTCCATCTCCAACAAGAATAGGTGATGTGTGGTTCCCTGAACACAGCGTGCAGGTCTCCACTTCAGAACCGCTGGGTCTGAATGCTCTGTATGCCTAAAGCACTGGCCCAGCACATTCCTGCTGGCTTTCCATCCTCAGCTGGGGCTTCCTCTTGTCCAGGAGGCCTTCCTCAACTGCTTTTCCCCACCTGGCAGGCTAGATCAGCTGTCAGTCATGCCCATATGTTCCCCTCTCCCCCATCCCTACAGTTCTCAACACACTTGTGGCACGATCTTCTCACTTGTTAGCCTCCACTGGAATTCTGTACACCCTTCCAAGCATAGACCAGCTCCCTGATCCCTATCCTGTCACTTCAGCGATGTCCATAAATGTTCACTGTACGTCATAAGCCAGGAAACAGAATCCTTTCAGAAAGCTCCACATGAAATGCTCTCCTCTGATGGGGTGAATATGTGTACAGTGATTTTTGGAACTCACTTTGCATGGGGTGATTGCTGCAAAGTCAGGACTGCAGTGTATCTGAGAATGGGTGCTCCTTCCTAATGTGAGAGGCACCTAGGAAGGCTTCTTTGTAAACCGCCAGACCTCATAAATTTCCCATAATCCTTGATGGTGGCAATTTTTGCTCCCTATTTTCTGTAGTGCATCCCGAGCAGGTAGCAGTATGGTTGGGTGTGGGCAGAAGCCTAACAGGTGGGCCNTAGGAAGGCTTCTTTGTAAACCGCCAGACCTCATAAATTTCCCATAATCCTTGATGGTGGCAATTTTTGCTCCCTATTTTCTGTAGTGCATCCCGAGCAGGTAGCAGTATGGTTGGGTGTGGGCAGAAGCCTAACAGGTGGGCCCTTGTCCGTGCAGGCAACGCTCAGGGACTACAATTTCAAACAAGGATGGGCCATACTTAGTTTTAGAAAACTCGCTCTGGTAGCCAAGATCAGGCTGGCCTAAGGGGAACTCTGTACCTGGATCCCTTCCTCTACACTACCCCTCCTCTGAGGTCCTGGTACCCCCAGCCTGGCCCCGGGTCACAGGCTTACCAGCCTCCGTGCCCCCTGCTCCGTGCCCCTTAGCTTCCCCGTTTGCAGAGTCCTGCTCCTTCCCTCCAGTTTGGCCCTTACCCTGGCCACCCTATGAGGACAGTTCCTCTTTTACAGTTCACAAGTTTCCCCATCCCCAAAGTCCCCTCACCCCATCCACTGACCTCTGAGATTTTCCCCAATGGGTCCAGCCTTCGTGCCTCACTTCTAGCTTTGCTAATAGAAACACGGGTCTGACAACAACTCTCCCATCATTTCACACCTTCAGACCTGCTGGAACCAGATCCAGAGGCTAGCTGGGGGAGACACCTCTGAAGAAGGTCACTGCCAACAAATCACAGGTCCTACGGGCCCTCAGCATTGCACTCCCTTCCCTCCATTTATGACTCTGCCATTCTCTGAGAAGACCCAGGAATGCTCCTTTGTAAAACCACAGCTCTGACACCCAGACCTCCTGAGTTTCCCATAATCCTTGATGGTGGCAATTTTTGTTCAAGAGGCTTGAACTCTGCTCCAGGCTCAGCAGCC
>SJYA01004588.1:9784-32729 GCA_006410615.1 Neotragus moschatus
TGCGGGCCGGCGAGCGGGGGCGAGGGCGGGGGATGCGGGGGGCGGCGGAGTCTCCGTCTGGGAGCGCGCGTGTGTGCGTCAAAGGCTCTCTGGAGGATGGATGTCCTGCGGCGCCCCTGGCGCGGGCCGCGGGTGGAGGTGGGGACCGGCGGACTGCGGCGGGGGCGGGCGGCGAGGGAAGCCCCGCAGGGCCCCGGCCGCGGGCCGGCGGGCGGCTCCGCAGTGCACCGCAGTGCCGCCAAGGCGCCGCGGCGGCCAGAAGCTCCCTGGGGACCGAGAAGATGGAGCGTCTTTTAAGGCGCTGCGACAGGGATTCCCTGACGGTCTTCTCTGACTCTGGGCCTCCTCCCTTCATTCTTAACCGACTGACAGGGCGAGAAGGAAAGTTGCTTCAGTTCCATTCCTATCCTTAATCCTGGGGGAGAATTGGGTATTAACCCGGCATCCGCTCATTTTCAGTGGCCAGTTCCGAAAGGCCCCGTGCTCACGGCCAGTTTACCTGTGAAAGCTTTGATGTTGTGGTTCTTCGGATTCTATAGCGCTCATCCATTCCTTCACCGTTCTTCAGGAGTTTTGCTAGGAGGCCTGGCCTCTAAGTGGAGCTTGAGAAAGGCTTGCAAAACAATGTGCCCGCATTCTTCCTAAAAATGTGTTGAAAACCGTACAGCAGGTGCATCTCTGGTAGAGAATAAAAAGCCCAATCCACATTTCATTCTATGTATTAACAACAGCAACAAAAAAAGGACCCCACTTTCTGGAAACCTAATGGCAAAGATTTTTCTACCGGCTTTCCTGAATGAGCCCACATCGGCAGGATGTGTGGCAAAATGAATGAAGGGGGTGATGGAGTTGAGGGGTTAACGGGAGAAAGGAGGGAATGTAGTTATTAAAGAGAAGAGAGTTGAAGGTGCTAGTCTCATTTTCCCCAAGGATTGTGTATGTCACCACCTTATGTTACGGGCAAGTGACTTACCCTTTGGGGTTCATCCTCCGTGTTCGAGAAATGTGAAAAATAGCTGAGACTAGCTCTTATTAAAAAGTTGTTTTGAGGACAAAAGAGAGCGTCTCAGAGTTCTGGACGTACATATTCTGTATGAATGGAAAATATTATAAAACAAAATCCCTTTAAGAAAAGAGAAAACATATTTTTTAAAAAGGTCTGGTGACTTCCTCCGGCACTGTTCCTTTAATGAAATTTGGCCTTCAGTGTCAGCAAATGCAGACAATAGACTTTTCCTAGCAGTCTAATATAAAATCAAATGCCATTAGCTGCTGGCTGTCTGGAGGAGGGGGGCAGGGGAGGGAAAGCTCTGGATTGCATCTGAGTGTTTTGGTAATGTAGAGGAGAAATTAAAATTTTTTTTCATGACCCAATGACATTTGAAAGTAGCATTGGGTCTGAGCAGCACACTAGCCTAGGAGCTTTTAGGTAAAAATCCTACTCATTATTGATACTGTCATATTCTGTAAGTGTGGAAGGTCCCTCAGAAAACAGAATGTAGTTTCCACCCTCAAGGCAATTACTGCAGAAGACATCAAAATGTGCAGTATATTACCTGACCACAAGTACCAGAAAATCCATTTCCTGTAATTAGGGATATTCTGAGATAGACTTCTTGATGACATATTTCTTCAATAAAAATATCTGATGTGTCAGAATGCCTTCCGAATCAGGTCACTATGTTTTTATTCATGTTACTCATGCATAACGGTAGATTCCTGTGAAGAGTAAAAGTTAAAATGTCCTTTTAATTCAATGCAGCTGTATCAGGAGAAAATCTATGATTCATCACTGCTTCTTGGTTCCATGTTGCTGAGGTTTCTGTCTGAGCCATGGTTTATGACATGGATACCATTATTCATTTAACACAAACTCATCATTTTGATAAAGTCTGTTTGTAAACCTAGGAGAGGCAGCCCCCCCCCCACCATCAACTTCATGCAGCTTTGGTACAACGTTGCTAAATTAATTTGTTTTACTTTTTAAATTCCATCTCTGTTGAGTAGCCTGTGTAAAACGTTGCAGTGGATAAAATTGGAAGCTTTTTTTTTTTTTTACATAGCTGGAATAACAAGGGAGGATGAAGTTACTGTTTTAATTCTTGCTGGAATGAGGGTATAAAGACACTATATAGTTTATCTGAAACACCCCTTGTAATTAGGAAAGGTCGGTAGTCATTGTATATCAAGTGGTTTCCCTGGAAAGAAGTGAACAAAATGAAGTGAACGAAGAGGGCTGGATTGGATGGTTTGGTCCTTTCTGGTTCTAATGTTCTTTCCCTCCATAAAATATAAGAAATATAAAATACATAATATTTTAAATTTGAAGTTTTCTTATAAATAGAATATGAGTTTTTTTATTAACTCATTGAAATTTTACATGGGACTATGGTCTGTGTATTTGTAATTAGTCTGTTAGATTTTGTATTATGCCATGAGGGGTATGAGTTAAAACATTTAAAAAAGACCAGAGTTGAAAAATGATACTCTCAGTTTAATGTAAAGTGAATATTGAGTTCGATTTAATATGACAGCACTTTAAATGTTTTCTCTTGACCACCTAAAGCACACTGTTCCTGCTGTATCTTTTCCTGTGGACTGGAGGTGATACAACTGATTTAGACCAGACACTGTAAACTGTACTGGTGGGTTTTAGTCTTTGTATAGCACTCAGGCCCTCTTATAATTTAAGAGCACGATGAGATTTATGACAAGTTAGAGTGCTTTCCTCCTTTCATTTACCATTCTTTGAAAACCCTGTGAACTAGAAATCCTAGAAGAGTCTAATAGGCCAGAATTCTAGAATAGTCACGTGCTCCCCTAGGTCGATTGTCCCAAGTGGAGATTTCTGAGCCCCATCCCAGGCATCCCAAATGAGTGGTTTCCTGGGTGGCCCAGAGTGTGCAGTTTGTCAGGCTCTGTCCCGTGGATTGGATGCTGTCGTTTGGGGACCACACTTGCAGGAACACTTGAACTAGTACTTGGCCATGCAGCAGGGACCCGGAACGCGTGGGCTCTCTAAGCTGTGTTCTTCTCTTTGGTACTGATGGAATGTCTGCTTGAAACTCTCAGAGGGATCGCGTTCTAGCTTGGCAAGGCAGGTTTCAAGATGGCTGGCTTCTTTAGTAAGAGGCAGAGTGAAGTCTGTGTTTGGGAAGGACTCTGTGGAGACAGATGGGCGTAGGCCGAGGGAGCATGACATACATGGGTCTGTCTACTGGCATAAAGACTGAAAACCTTGGCCTTCAAAGTCTGCAAGGCTCTGGGTGGGCTGGCCCCAGCTCACTTCCGTGGCCTCGGGTTACATAACCCCCGAACCTCTCCCATCCTACCAACCTTAAACACCAGTCTTTTCCTGCTATGGCAACCTTATCACTTACTCCAGCCTGCCTTCCTCACATTAATGCCTTGTATTATTTAGGTTCCAGCCCAGTCTTCCCTTTCTGGAAAAGCCTCTTGAACCTCTTTTGTGAGGTTAAAAATGCCCTCCCCCATCACAGTGTACTTTTCCTTCTCCATAAGACTGTCAGAGAAAAAGCATGCTCAGTTAAATTTCAGTTCATTTTTAACATAAATGTCTCAAATATTGCATGAGACATATTAAGCATTATTTATTATTTATATGAAATTTCAGTTTATCTAGGCATTCTGTATTTTTACTTGCTAAATCTGGCAACTCTGTTTATAAAGTTCATTAGTTTTACATTTCCTTTTTTAAAAAACTGAGATTCATGAATAAGCTGTCTCTCCTGACTAAGTTGTTAAACTCCAAGAAGCCATGGACAGGACTGGGGAGAGGTGGTTGTTTTGTCTTGCTGTTTTCTCCCTAGAAGGAGCTCAGTAAACATTATCAGATGAATTAATGAGCTGTTTGAGAAAAATGGTGTAACCATAGACACGTTTCTTAACCTCTCAGAGCCTTAATTTCTTGAGCTGTGAAAAGATGATTTTTATATCTACTTTTTAGGGTTGTGTGTGGAGGTTAAATAGGAAAAATATACATAAAGCTTCTACCTTGTAGGCAGTGCACAGTAAAAGGTACCTTTTCTCTTCTCCCAATGTTTGTCTTATAAAATGAAAGGGTTCCCTTTTAATATATGAAATCCTGCTTCCTTTTATTGCAGTGCAATCCTGAATATTTCTAGACTGTTGACCAAATGCAGGGTGCTCTGGAGACTTACCTATGCATTTATAGCAGGGCACCTGTCTGGTGAGCAGTGACTCCTGGGGCTGGTTCATGGGCCTGTGGTGTGTGTAGTCACAACAGGGTCTCACACGTGTGTGTGTGTGTGTGTGTGTGCTCAAGCATGTCCAACTCTTTTGTGACCCCATCGACTGGAGCCTGCCAGACTCCTCTGTCCATGGGATTTTCTAGGCAAGAATACTGGAGGAGGTTACCATTTCCTTCTCCAGGGGATCTTCCTGACCCAGGGACTGAACCCACGTCTCCTGTGTCTCCTGCATTGGCAAGAGAATTCTTTACCACTAGAGCCACCTGGGAAGTCCTAGGAAGGGTCTTTTGTTTGATTTATGCTCTACCCTCACCTTTTGAAATTCTTTGAACAAAGCATCCCCCGTTTTCCTTTCACGTTGAACCTTGACATTACGTTGTGTGTCCTGGTAACCCATGCACGTTTGTATATAGCATGGACATGGGGATTATTATATTTTGTCTTTATAATGACCCTAGGACCTTGCATTACTCAGAGAACTTGTGATTTTCCTATAGCTTATAACTGACTGAACCAAATTCAGTGTTCTTTGCACTGCTCCCTGACTGTCTTCACCTGGTTATGACCAGAAGGTGTAGCCACATCTTTGACGAAGCACCGGGAGCTTTGGAAGAACTAGTTCAAGGTCTCCTATCCTTGATCACCTTCCCTTCCCCTCGCTGCTCTTGCAGTTGCTGAGCCAAGGTCTCAAAATTCCAGGTCTTCCTAAAGAACACCAGGACCACCAGCAGCTGTTTTAGGCAGGTATCTCCTCCACTATTCAGGTTTTAAAATCCGCAGGTTCACCCAAGATAAATAGTCATCCTGGAGGGTTGCAGTTTTTCTAAGAGAAGTATCTGAGATGTTTGTTCTTTGCTCTCAATTACTCAGATGAGTCACACAGCACTGGGGCCTCTGCGGCAAGGAACAGCCATGCATTTTGGCAGTAGGTAGAGAAGGTGACCCATTTTGTCATGTCAGGCTCTGAATAGCAGATCCGCTGGAGAAGGGATAGGCTACCCACTCCAGTATTCTTGGGCTTCCCTTGTGGCTCACCTGGTAAAGAGTCCACCTGCAAGGTGGGAGACCCTGGTCTGATCCCTGGGTTGGGAAGGTACCCTGGAGAAGGGAAAGGCTACCCACTCCAGTATTCTGGCCTGGAGAATTCCATGGACTGTATAGTCCATGGGGTCACAAAGAGTCAGACACGACTAAGTGACTTTCAGTTTCACAGCCTGTTTTAAGATGTACTCATCTTAATATTACTTTTTTTTTTTAGTAGTTCTAAGCATACCATTTTTTCTTTATGCCACTTTTTCTGCTCATGTGTGTTTGTATTTAAGAAGTGACTGTCCAGTGATTCCTTGGAGCCATTCTCAAATTTGCCCTCATATTGTGATTTTTAACACGTGACAGGGTTGCCCCAGTTTACACCCATTAAATACAGTGTGAGCTGCATTGAACACACAAGTAATTTAAGTATAAATATTATTAACTTTTGAAGTATCCAATTAAATCTTTGGCCTGGGTTTCCTGTTGGCCACGTCAGTGTGAGGGTAGAATTACAGACCCACAATAACATCTATAGCCGTTTCTCCTGGATTTCTCACTGTTTCTTTGCGTCCTTGGGGACACTCCTGTGGTCCTCATCTCTAGTGCCCTGCAGCGACATCACTGCAGCGTTGCCAGGGCTGCCTCCCTGTGCCCAGGATGCCCTGGCTCCCATATTCCAGAATCCGCTGGTTGCGCCATGTACTCTCTCGCTGTCGCTGGGGAGTTTAGAGAGTGTGTGAAAGCACGTGGGCTGGTGAGAGGACACTTCCAGTGACACAATGTCCTGTGTTCACATTTACTCATCCCCTGCTGATGACAGCTCATTGTCCTAGATTATAAATAGTGGATCTGAAATTGCCTTTCACGTGGGATGAGTCCTTTCCTGGGAGACATTTTAGTCCTTCCCTTTCAGACATACTTCATGGTATCAGAATGTTCAGATAAATCTTCTCGTTTTTGTAAGGCTGTTTATGGCATCATTACTTGCAAGAGTGAAAAACTGTAAACACTTAAATGCTCATCAGAGGATAATCACATCAATTATGGTGCGTTTAAATAGTGAAATACTACACTGCCAGTGAAATAACTGAGGCGAACCAATGTGTACTGGAACTATTTTTGAAGTTATGTTTTAGTTAAAAATGTAGTAGTTTATTAATATTAGCTCGAATATGCAGCATGTCACTATTAAAAAATTAAGGTATGTTAAAAAGTCCAGAAGGATAAAGAGATCAAACTGTTATCTTTGGGGAAAAAGATGGAGAGGATCTGACACTTTTGCTTGATGTATTTCTCAATCATTTTGAGTTTTCAGCAATAGGCACGTATTACCTTTTATAGTTAAGGCATCAATAAAGGTGGTAAAGGTTAGTTTCAAGGTGTCCCTGTGATGCTATTTCTCATATGTATCTAAATAAAGATAAACATGTCCCAATGTTTAAGTGCTAGGAAGCCATGCTGGTTTCTCCTGTGGGTGTGTTTCCAGTTCATGATACCAGTAAGATAATCAAAGTTTTGAGAACATAAGTTAGTTTGGTACTGTATAAAACTATTTTCATTTTGAGTGAACAAAGGCGCAAACCTATAAATGTCCGATACAGCAGCCTGTGAGAAGGACTCCAGGTTGCTGACCCAGGTTGTTAAAGCAGAGGCCCTCCCACCTCCCTCCACCCTTGTTATCAATAAATCTTATGTGTCATAAGCTAGGTTAACAGGCTGCGCATTTTACTTTGAGGAACATTATTCATCATACTGCTGCTCTTCAGTCGCTCAGTCATGTCTGACTCTGCGACCCCACGGACAGCAGCATGCCAGGCTTCTCTGCCCTTCACCATCTCCCAGGGTTTGTTCAAACTCATTTCCATGGAATTGGTGATGCCATCCAACCATCTCATCCTCTGTTGTCCCCTTCTCCTCCTGCCCTCAATCTTTCCCAGCATCGGGGTCTTTTCCAATGAGTCGGCTCTTCGCATCAGGTGGTCAAAGTATCAGAGCTTCAGCATCAGTCCTTCCAATGAATGTTCAGGGTTGATTTCCTTAAGGCTTGACTGGCTTGATCTTCATTTTCTGCTGTGACTATGTATTTGATGGGCCTGGAGGTTAGCACCTTTTTATCTTCTCTTCTTGTGGACCTGGCATGCTCTCCCTCCCACCATCTCTCCTCCCCCAACTCTGAGCATCTGCACATTGGTTCATGGCAAAGGCTCCTACCTGTCCTCCAAGCCTCAGCTTACAAATCACTTTTCATGACCCTCCACAGCAGAGTTAGGCCCCTTTCTCTGCCTCTCCCAGTCCCCTTGCAGCCATACAATATGAGTGCTTCTCATCCTGTGTCATTGTGGCCCCTTCACTGGAGCTGAGTCCCTTAACTCACGAGTTCCTAGACCCTGAGTCCCCTGAACTTCAAGGCAAGAGCCCAGAACTTTGGGATCTTTGTAACTCCTGACATTGGACACATAGGGGCTAAAAATATTTTTAATTATTAAAAAATGTTTTTTTAATTTAAGTGTAATACACAGGAAAGTGTGCATTTTAGAAGGGGATAGCTGTATTGATTTTTATTAACTGAGCACCTGTTTTTAAGCAGCACCCAGATCATGGAGGAGATTGCGCCCCAGAAGCTCCTTGGATGTCCATTTTAGTTCTGATTTCAGTTCTTTGGAGGTGCTTAGCTTAGCTCTCCCTTAAGTGTTAGTTGCTCAGTCATATCCAACTCTTTGTGACCCCATGGACTGTAGCCCACCAGGCTCCTCTGTCCATGGGATTCTCCAGGCAAGAATACCGGAGTGTGTTGCCATTCCCTTCCCCAGGGAATCTTCCCAGCCCAGGGATCAAACCCAGGTCTCCCTCAATGTAGGCAGAATTTTTACTGCCTGAGTCACCAGGGAAGCCCCAACTCTCCCTAACCTGCCCAGACGCCTTGGTTTTTCATGCCCACCATCAAAGAAACTGTTTGACAGAGCCTCTCAACTGCCAAAGTACCTTAGAACGTCACGGCTGTACCAGAATGCTGTCTCTAGACTCCCAGACATCCAGTCTACAGTGTGCTAGACTCAGAGAAGGTTTGTTCCACAGTGCTGGCTGCAGGGCAGCTCCGCCCGGGATCTACATCCCCCATGGGCAGTTCTGTCATTTGACAGCTACTCATACCAGATTCTGTAAGTTTCCTTCTGTTTCTAACTTGCTGAAATTGAACGTGTATGGAATTTCATCTTCTGCTTTTAAGCCTCTGATTAATTACAAAATCATTTCTTTTTAATAGATAAAGGCTCTAGGATTTTAGAATTTCTGTTTCTTCTTGTGTCAGTTTTGGTAAGCAGCCTTAAAAAAAAAAAATTGTCAATTTTAGCCAGTTTGTCAAATTTATTGCATAGTTACGTACAATTTTACAATCATTGCTTTGTTTTTATTTTGTGAACCCTGTGATTCTTGTATCTAATTGTATTTTCTTTACTCCTTTGGCTAGTATCGGCTTAGTCAGTTTTTTGTAAAGATTCGAGAAACTTTACAGGGCCATGCAGTGTTATCTGAAGGTCTTAAAAAATATATATGAATTATTTAAAATGAGTCCTTAGCTCATTTGAACCTGTAATCATAGCCTGTGATTATATGCAATTTTTAAAGCTCACTATTTCATTTATCATTGAATAACAGCCCTAAAAATTCAGAAGGTTAGTAAGTAGATAGAATGATAGATACATTTAATTAATTTTTAAAATGTATAAATGATATAGAGGTTTATAGAAGATATCAAGTTCTCTGAAGACAAAAATGTTGACAAAAATGAAATACTTAAAAAAAAAAAGAAATACTTATGGGCTTTCTGTGGGCCTACTGATTATTTAATGATGTCTGTGTTTGTACTCTGAAAGGATAAAGGAGCCCCTTAACCTGAGTTTTGAGGACAGGGATTTTATTTGTGACAGCCATGTCACATCCTCATCGTGTCTCTGCCTGCTTTACGTGAATTTGTCAGATTATGGCAGGCTTTGCCTATTCTGTCCTTCAGGGTGATTGCAGGGGAGACGGCTCATGAGACTGACATTGGTGTGGTTTATTGCAGGGCTCTCCCAATACCCAGTGGCTCCTACAGCCAGAGATGAGCATTGTGTTTATATAGCACCAGTTAGCTTCTGCCGGTTCCCTGGGTTCCACCCAATCTTTCTCCCACATCCTGTCCAACATCACAAATTTCTTATTGACGCTTCTATTTCTGTTTTAACCCTATTTGCCTCCCCTGTGCTAGCTGGGCAAGTGTGTGCCAGACATTCATTACTAAGTCACACTGCCTTACCAGCCACTCTAAAAGTTAGTAACTGAAAGTAATAATCACTTCTTTTCACCCATGCATCTGTAGATTGACTGAGCGCTGGCTGATCTAGGCTGACCTTTGTTGGGTTTTCTCCAAGTTGCAGGTTAGGTTCAGGTTTTTAATCCTCCTTGGAATGATTGGCTATCAGTTCGTATTTCTGCCTGGAGATGGCTGAAATACAAGAAAGGTAAGTGGGAACATGTGATGCCTCTTAAGGCTCGGCTCAGAACTGGTAACTTGTCCCTTCAGTCCGCATTCTGTGGACCAAAAACAGAACGACAGGAGAGTTCCATGTAACAAAGCATTGCCTCACATGCTGAACAGCTTTCCAGTATTGTCACAGATAGCTACTTAGGTGAACATTTTGTTTCTTGTAATTTAAGCCTGCTGTGTGTGCTTAGTTGCTCAGTTGTGTCCGACTCTTGCAACCCCATAGATCGTAACCTGCCAGGCTCCTCTGTCCGTGGGATGACTCCAGGCAACAACACTGGAGTGGATTGCCATTCCCTTCTCCAGGGCATCTTCCCCACCCAGGAATCAAACCCAGGTCTTCTGCACTGAAGATGGGTTATTTACCGACTGAGCTACAAGGGAAGCCCCAATTTAAGCCTAGACCTTTTTTGTTGTTGTTGTATATATAAACACACGTATTTTATATGGTTTTTACATACAGTATATTTTCCAGGAGTGAAATTACTTGTAAATCAAGGGAAGATTCTATGTTGTTTTATTTAAAATTTTACCAAGAGTTGTTCATCATTTCCAAAGGTCCCATTACCAGGACTAACAAAACTAGTTGTGATCTAAACTAAATATCTAAGTATCACTAGTTGTGATATTTAGGTTGCTAGTGTATGGTGGTTTAGTCACAGAGTCGTGTCCAACTCGTGGGACCCCATGGACTGTAGCCCTCCAGGCTCCTCTGTCTATGGGATTTCCCAGGCAAGAATACTGGAGTGAGTTGCCATTTCCTTCTCCAGGGGATCTTCCCGACCCAGGGATTGAACCCGAGACTTCCTGTGTCTCCTGCACTGCAGGCAGATTCTTTACCACTGAGCCACCAGGGAAGCCCAAGCTGCTAGTAAGCTCACCTCTATTTGTCTCCACTGGTATTGTTTGCACTCATGGTGACCACAGTTAGAAGCAAGCATCTCTTGTCTTCACTTTGTATTCTAGAGCTGCTACATTGGGACATTTACATATTTTAAAGCATAATTTATTATTTCTTTGAATTTTACTTATTACTGTTAGGATATTATATAGATATTTAAATTTATGTGTGCAGACAGGTTATTTCATCTGTGAAAAATATTTAATAAGGCATTGCAAAATATGTAATTAGTAGGCTCTGTTGCTCTAGATTCTCGATGTTTTAGCGTGATGTGTACTAAGCAGATTTATATTCAGGGGTGGGGAGGGGCAAGCTGTAGCACGGGGCGGCCTCGTCCGTCTTAGCATTGTGCCTGAGGGGAGTGTGCCCGTCCTGTGACAGCAGTCACAGGACTCGCTCTCTAACAGTAGTTGTGAAGGGAGGTGGGGTATGAGCTGGACCTGCCTAGAAAACTGGTGTGTTCATAGAGCACATACCAGACTGTATCATAGTTCTGTTTCTGAGGCTTACCCTAAACTCAAGCAGTCCAGGGCTTTGGCTGTGAAGGTACTGGGTTCCTGCCACGCTGCTCTAATCTTGATTAGTGGTGGGTAAGACCAGGGGAGGCATGGAGGAGAGAAGCAGATGTGTTCCAAGGTGGTTGTTCTAACAGCCATGAGAGATGCCCAGCAGGAATCTGGTGGTTTCTTTCTAAACCTGTTTTTAACACGTGTTATTTTCTGAGTGCCCTGCCAGAGTCTTCTGTATATGAGAGGGGGAAGCCCCCTGAATTGCTTCCAGAAGAGACTGACAAAAGAGGGAGTGAACTTGGTGGCCTATTTTGGTCCATATTTCAAAGAGAAGAACATTTTCCTACCGGCTGAAATTGGTGTAAGAGTAATTCAGAAGGAACAAATCAGAGGACATTGAGAAAGTGACCTGGGACTGGATGATACATGCTTCTCTGTGTGCTTTTTAATCTAGAGTTTGCATATTGATAAAGGCATCACACTCTTTATCTGTGGTGAGCAGGGGACTTGTTGTTGGGGCAGAGCTCCCCTCATTTATTGATAAATACATTACAGCTAATTGTCCCAAACATTCATTACCATGAACCTGAGTATGTAATGATCGTGTCTGCCTTTTGGGATGCAGATATGTGTGCACAAGAAGGTTTGATTACATTCAAAGGCAGTAAATAAATTAAAAAAAAATCCAACTCTGTAAAGATTGACATCCACTTCCTAGCAAATCTAAGGAGAAAACCAATAATTAACATAACGGAATGTGAGAATCAGGTCATCTTATGCCTGAATCTTTACTTAACATCAGGAGGGTGATGTAATTCTTCTTAAGGGCTGATACTGATGAATCTTACTGGCCATGGAAGATTTGGAGGCCTTTGAGCTCCACCCAGATTGCTCACTGCTGGGGCCTGAGCCAAAGCTAAAAGATCTTGTGATGAATCAGGTTTGTGGTGAATAACTGATTCACTTACTCCCACTTCTTGGCTTTATACGCTCCCTTCTTATTGCTGTGTTACAGAGTGCTCTGTTGATGACTGCATCAGAGGTTTGGTGTGGCATCATATTCCATTGAATGAAGCTCCTAAATAGGATGGAAAAGAATGGTTCATGTTAGATAGCGTTACTGGCTTATAATTTTTTTCCACTTAGATGGTTTTGAAATTGGGTACTCTGAGATTTTAAAAGTCAGACGATGAACTGTCTTTGTCTCAGATTAGAGTGTAATAAAGTGTGGGTCTGAGCTCTTGGGGCTCCCAGAGGTGCTTTTGAAGTTACTTCTGCACCTCCTACTGGCCGCATTACCTGACATGTGTGTGTCTCACGGGGGAGTGTGTGTGTGTGTGTGTGTGTGTGTGTGTCTGTCTGTGTCTTCATTTCCTCTTGCCCATGGTAATGGTTGTGACATCTTCACTCAGACCATGGCATGTTAATTACGTGCCTTCTCAGGGTCCTCTGATCACATTCTGCTTTTCTGCCTGGAGGGGTTTCCTCCTTCCCTTGAAGGCTAACTAGCCGCTGGTTTTCAGTCTGGCTGACATATGACAGCAAAATAAATGCTCTTTCATAATGGTTTTCACCATCTCTTGGTGACTGACAGCATTGAGAATCAGGATGTCCAGCTTCTCAGCGTGACAGCTTGTCACACCAGCCACTGTGCTTGTCCATAGCCTGGAGGCCATTTGGGTGTATATTCAAGAGAGTTCAGCTTACCTTCCAGTAAGAGTGAGAAGCATTTATGATGATCTTTTCTGATCGTATGAGATTTTCCCTCTTTTCAGTGAAAGCTGAGTCTTTCATTCAAAATTTCAAACTTAATTCTAAGAACCAGGGTATATTTGTATGTTCTCCTTAGCTCAGTAGATTTCTCATATCTCAGAAGAGGTAAAATTTGGAGTTGGTGATCAGATATGAATCCTGCCTCAGTCAAACTTTTAAAATGTGCTGAAAGTCTCAAGATGTGCAGCTCTTTTGGAAGACTGACCATAATATTTTATTGGAAACTGCTTACCGGATATTTATAAGGTCAGTCAACTATAAAGCCAGCAAATATGTTTTAGCTTTGTTAAATATTAGGATAATAAGAAAAAAAGATGCTTTAGATAAATCATGGCATTTATTATTTAGTCCTGATTGTAGAAAAGCTGCCTCAACTGGATGTCAAGCTTGGATATTTATTTATTTGTCCATTGGCTAAAACATTATAGATGTGCTGAATGAAATAAATACAGATTCACAATATGTAATAAGACTAGCATCAAAACTAATTTAATTCAATTTAGACCCAGTTATTGCCCTTCACGTGTACTCTTCCTGATGAGATTATAGAAGGTCCTGGAGTTTTTTCTGAAGGTAAGAAAACAGATAAGTTATTTAATAACAGTCTTCGTGTATTTCAAAGGTTAAATGCACAAAACATGGTGCCTACGTTTTCTTTTATTAACAGGAAACAGGAGAAGATAGACTTAAGTAGAAAACTGAATGAAATGGAAATTTCAATTCAATTCCAGCCAACAAATCGATGTCTCCCTTGAGCAAGGGTTATGCTGTGCTCATTAGGGAAAATGAGATGTGCGTCAAACATATAGCCCTGGGAGGGGTGGCTCTGACAAGTTACACAGGCATCCTGTACAATACCGAATGGGAGTGCAGTGAGAGCAGATCCAAACCCCACAATGGTTGAAAGGCAGCAGAAAGACGTTTGCTTAAGGCAGCGTTTCTCAGTCTCAGCACTATTGATATTTGGACTAAATGATTCTTCTCTTTAGAGTTGCACTATGCCTTGCAAGGTGGTCAAAAGCATCCCTGACTTCTACCCACTAGATGCCAGTAGTGTGTTTTCTCCTCCAGTTGTCACAAGCAAAAACACATCCAAACTTTGTGAGACATTTCAGGGTAGGAGCGGTGGGCATTCAGAGGCATCCTAGCTGAGAAGTGCGGACTTAAGGAATGAAGGAAAACTTCAGAAGCAACAGTGTTTGAGATGAAATTGAAGGGCAGGCGGGATTGTATCAGACGGAGAGAGAGAGAGGCACGGTGTTGGAGGCAGAGGCGACGCATGCTAGGGGCAGGTGGGGAGGGGCGGGTGGTCCTGTGGGTCTGGGAGAGAGGCTCGTGAGGACCAGAATCTCAGCAGTGGCGGGAGACCGAACTGCAAGGGTTGGTGGGACTCCCTGAAGTCAGAGGCAGCAGTTGGGCTCCGTTTGAGGGGGGAATTAGGTTTGTTAGAACTGTGCATTCAACAAGGTAAACCTGAAATCAAGTGTGCAGTGGCTTAGGGTAGGGAGAGCCTTGAAGTAGAGATGCCAGTTAGGAGGGGCCAATTTCAGTTACTTCCGTTCTTCCCTCACTCTGTGAAGGAGTTCAGTTCAGTTCAGTCACTCAGTCGTGTCCGACTCTTTGCGACCCCATGAATCGCAGCAGGCCAGGCCTCCCTGTCCAGCACCAACTCCCGGAGTTCACTCAGACTCACGCCCATCGAGTCAGTGATGCCATCTAGTCATCTCATCCTCTGTTATCCCTTTCTCCTCCTGCCCCCAGTCCCTCCCAGCATCAAAGTCTTTTCCAGAGAGTCAACTCTTCTCATGAGGTGGCCAAAGTACTGGAGCTTCAGCTTTAGCATCATTCCTTCCAAAGAAATCCCAGGGCTGATCTCCTTCAGAATGGACTGGTTGGATCTCCTTGCAGTCCAAGGGACTCTCGAGAGTCTTCTCCAGCACCACAATTCAAAAGCATCAGTTCTTTGACACTCANAGGTGGCCAAAGTACTGGAGCTTCAGCTTTAGCATCATTCCTTCCAAAGAAATCCCAGGGCTGATCTCCTTCAGAATGGACTGGTTGGATCTCCTTGCAGTCCAAGGGACTCTCGAGAGTCTTCTCCAGCACCACAATTCAAAAGCATCAGTTCTTTGACACTCAGCCTTCTTCACAGTCCAACTCTCACATCCATACATGACCACTGGAAAAACCATAGCCTTGACTAGATGGACCTTAGATGGCAAAGTAATATCTCTGCTTTTGAATATGCTATCTAGGTTGGTCATAACTTTTCTTCCAAGGAGTAAGCATCTTTTAATTTCATGGCTGCAGTCACCATCTGCAATGATTTTAAAGTTAGCCTGCAGATATTTATTGCACCTGGACCAAGTGCTGGGCCCCGCTCCGGCTGCTGGGGTAGAACAGAGAACAAATGCAGATGATAAAGTCCCTGTTCTTGTGGAACTTATATTCTAGTAGGGAAGAAGACAAACAGTAAACAAAAATGAAACTATTAAAATAATCTTAAAAAGAAACATAGTGAAAGTAGCTCAGTCATGTCCGATTCTTTGCGACCCCATGGACTATACAGTCCATGGAATTCTCTCGGCAAGAATACTGGAGTGGGTATTTCCCTTTTCCAGGGGACTCTTCCCAATTCAGTATTGAACCCAGGTCTCCCGTATTGCAGGCTGAGCCTTAAGTTGCTTAAACTCTATGGAGACATTAAACAGTTTAATGTGATCATCAGTGATCGGAGAGTCTGCTAATACTAATGATTAAAAACTTATTATTACAGTGAACTAAGATATGCTAACAATTTGGTTGCAAAGAAATTGCCTTTACATCAACATTTATTGGAAATCTCATCCCTTAAAAATAGAGGTAAAATAGAATGTATTTCTTCCCTGTTGACACCCGAAAATATCTGTGATGAAAAATATTTGTTTGTAAATTTACTCCTTGGAAGAGGACTTTGCTTGCATGGCCACTGGAACAATGGACAGATTACAAGGGAGGAAGAAAAGAAAAGGTAACAAGCCTTTGCTGGGTCCCGAGCACATGCCAGCCATGCTGCTAGGCATTCATTATTTAATTTTCATCATGCCTGAGTGCTGGGCGCCATCATCTCTCCCTTGGAATAATACAGCTGCTTGCTAATAGGCCCTTAGCATTGCCGAGTTCCCAGCACACGCCAGCCAGGCATTTGTTATTTTGTCTGTTATCAAAATCTGAATCCTGGCCTCCATCATCTCTCACTTAGAATAGTGTAATAGCTTCCTAACAGATCCCTTGGCCTTGTCCCTTTTCAGTTCTTTATTCTACCAGAATTTGTTGTCGAGCACAAAATGGCCATATTCATTTCATATTAAAAGTCTCCAGTGGCTCCTTACGGCCTTGAGTTCCATTAGCAATTCCTTCCTAGGGCCGCAGTGAACTGCCTGAGGTCCTGGTGGCCCCATGCCCTCCCTCTGCCTCCTCTGAGCCTTTTACACTGACTGTCACCCTTTACTTCACCGCTTTCCTAGCTAACTCCCATGAATCCTTCAGGACTCCCTGGAGGTGTTAATAGATTTCTTAGGGAGATCTTAACCTGATCTTCCCAGGTCCAATTTGGACAGTCTTCCAACATGCAGTGGAACCACCTTCTCCTTATCCAGTGACAGCATTTGCTATGGTTTTGTGAGTGCTCTTCTCCTTGTCTTACATCTTAAAGGTTCATCCTTGTGGACCTAGAGATGACCCAGGGCCTGGCATGATTGAGGAATATTTTTGGATGAATCAGTAGAGAGTAATGCATTTTGGAAACGAAAAGGCTGAAGCTCAGAGAGCATATGCTAGTTGCTCAAGGTCATGGAACTGTAAATAGTGAATTTATACCTGTAGGGCTTCAGAATCCAGGTTCTCTCCATACACCAAGGAGTCTGTGTATTCTGTGGAGTTCTGTAAGAGCATTATAGAGACTCTTTGGCTTAGATGGTTCTCTTGTAGCCTTCCTGAGAGGTGTTCAATAAATGTTTATTATTAATCAATGGGAAACAAGATCTTGACTTTAGCAGTCTTTTTCATCAGTGTACTTCTATTGGATCAGGAAGATCCCCTGGAAGAGGCAAACCACTC
Organism: Neotragus moschatus; assembly: GCA_006410615.1. NCBI lineage: Eukaryota > Metazoa > Chordata > Mammalia > Artiodactyla > Bovidae > Neotragus > Neotragus moschatus. Next base: position 26,852 of record SJYA01004588.1, read on the forward strand.
CAGTATTCTTGCCTGGAAAATTCCATGAACAGGGGAGCCTGGCAGGCTGCAGTCCACAGGGTTGCCAAGAGTTGGACACAACTGAGCGACTGAGCACATGCTTATCACCAGCCCAGGAAGGCCAAGGCTTGAGTCATCTGTGTCCACGGCTAATGACGGCTTACCATTTGGAAGAGGTGGATTTTGCTTTTCATCTGTTTGACTCGTTAATATTATATTAGACATTTGCACAAGTGGTTTTTGTCATAGCACCTGGGATGCTTCACTCCCTGCCCCCTCCAATTCTGTTATAACGTCAGTCTGCAAAACTGTGTGAGGAAACTATGGAGTGTATGGTAAGGTATAATTGAGAACACTGAAATAGGTTGTTTAATGGATTTCTAAAATTATATCGCCTTTGGTTCAGTATTGACCGTTTTTTAAGCCCTCATGCCTATTTGTAGTCATGGAAATGCAAAGTAGAGAGGAATTTTGCTATATCATTTACCTGTGTCTAAGCTCATTCGAGATGAATCTCAAATGGAGGTGGAAGCAGTCGGAAACAAAGGCACCAGACTGTATGACTATATTTATGTAGCGTTCTCGAAATGGCCAGAAATGGCTGTTAGGGGCTGAAATTAGGAGAAAGGCTGACTACAGATGGTCTTGGAAAATTCAGAGGGTGCTAGAACCTGTTCCAGGTCTTTATTGTGATGTGTGGTATATCTGTCAAAACTTGCAGGACTATACATCTAAAAGGGTGATCAGCTGGGCAGAATTGACGTGCCCAGAGCTGATTCCTAGCAAGCCTTATGCTCTGCCCCACAGCCAGCGGCTGGCACTGTCTTACTCTGTACCTGTGTCTCCCGCCTTTCTCCTTGGCATTTGTTTCCTTCCACAGGCTCACCCACAGCACTGAATGACGATGGTGTCAGTTTTCTTGTTCTTGGTTTTTAGTGTGCCTGTTGTCCATTTAGCACATACAAGTGGGGCATTTATTGAATGGTGTTTTCATTCATGGGAGACTAAAACTGAGATTCTCCTAGTAGTTCTGATAGTTCCAAATCATGATGCCCTCTCTGCAGCACTGTAAATATATATTAAACTTAAAGTAAACGCATGTTATTTATTCTTTTTCAAATTATCTTCCTGTTTAGGTTGTTATATAGTGTTGAGCAGAATTCCTAGTGCTATACAGCAGGTCCTTGCTACGTGTGTGAGCAACTGACCCGCTGTGCTCTCCACCTGACTGCTGCAACATTGTCGATCAACTATACTCCGATATAAAATAAGTTTAAAAAATCAAAAATGATGAAGATCATGCAGAAATGGAGCTGGCCGCGTTAAAAGTAGTAAATGCATAGAGAAAAAACTTCATGTAGGTCTATGGGACTACACAATGCATGCTTCTATTGCTATACTGCTAAATAAAAAGACTTGAGATTAAAAAATAATTAAATAAACGTAGATTTGTCCTCAACCTTATGCTAGATTCTAGTAAAGATAAGTCACAAATCAAATACTAGTGACATAAGAAAAAATTAGTGAACAGTTAAAAGGAGGTTACTACCACCACTTTCTTGTTTGTCCACGCAGTGGAAAATGGTTGCCTTGCTGTCTTAGCAGTGGAATGTCTCTTTCCCTGCTTATTACTGTTAAACAGAAGCAGAATTTGGTGAGTAGTGAGGCCCAAATATCCTGTATTCTTATAATTAAATCTTTTGAGCAGGTTGTAATGGGTGCATTTTTTAGCAGATTTTAATTAGGATGATCATATAATGTATTGTTCAAATGGGGGCTTTTTTAGTTTAAAAGGTGGTGGGGTACTGTCAATAAATCATTCCAGAATAACAGGTGCAAACTAGGACTGTCCCAGGAATCTGGGATATCTGGTGACCCTAACTACGTGGCACACATATTCTATGCAGATAGTCAATAGTTGTTCATATTCACTCTTAAGATGGTTAAGTTAAAAGTGTGTGTGTAAAGCAGTTCATCCGTCTTTGTTATGACTTGTGTGGTACACTGCTGTGGGCGTACACAGCTACTACTCCTCATCAGTACCTGTAATTTTTTTCTTTTTTTTTTTTTTTACTCAAAAAGCTCTATCAGAATACAAACAAATGTGAGTATTGATATGTTAGGGCAGTGCTTCTCAGAGTTTACTGTGCATCCAAATGACCTGAAGATCTTATTAAAATGCAGATTCTCGTTCACTAGGTCTGGGTGGGGCCTGAGCTTCTGCCTTTCTAACAAGTTCCCAGGGAGCACCAACACTGCTGGTGCAGACTCGTCTTTGAGAAAACCTTAAAAATCCTTGGCCAGCTTGGGAACTTGGATTGTTGGTGACGCAAAGCACCTGATTGCTAGACACTCAAGTTTTGAGTCACTGAAATGGAGGTCTGTAAATTCATAGTCATTAATAATTAAATGTCTTGGTCCAATAAAAACAGTGGAAAGGGACTTCCCTGGTGGTCCGCTGGCTAAGACTCTGAGCTCCCAGTGTAGGGGGTCAGGGTTCGATCTCTGGTCAGGAAACTAGATCCTACCTGCCACAACTAAGACCTGAGCAGCCAACTAAATACATGTTTTTTAAAATAGTGGAAAAAATGCACTCTGTATTTTTTGACTCTGATATCTATGCAGCCACAGGCAGCTAACAACATTCATAGCCTTTCTATAGTGTAAGAAAGCTTGAGAAATACAGCTATATTCTGCACAAGAAACGAAACGGATTGTTGCAAGAAGTCTCTCTCCATTTTAAGGAAAATGTTTTCCTGCTTCAAATATTAGAGAATATAACCTCTATTATGACCTTATGTTGAAAGTTGATAAATATCACCAAATGGAATGGTTGCTTCACACACACACACACACACACACACACACACACACACACACACCCGCAAAGAGAATCTAGCAGAAGTCCTGTTTTCCCCCCTTTAGATGATTTTTAGATTTTACCAAATTTAGTGATTTTCTTTTGTAATATTAATCAGCAACAACATACTACTCCAAATTAAGATATTTAAGTAATACTCATGGTTACTGTTTCTCTATCAGTTTTGTTTGACCAGATATGTGTTCTAATGCAATTCTAGTTAGTTGAATTTCCCCATACTTTCTGCAGTTAGCAGAAGCTCTTCTGGATGGTTTTGGACTCTGAGATGTATCACAAATGTAAAACCTGAAATTTCTGGGCACACAGAAATAATACCAAGAAGTCGGCATTCTGTATTTCCTCATAGAGCTAACTTAGATTGACAGCCTGTCCTATGTTTATTACGAGGTGCACTCTTCATAGCGTTATCACCTTTCATGAGCTTTAGACACAAGCAGATGTACGTGAAGTGCTTTCTGGGTTTATAATCTATTTTAGATAATGGGTTAATGTCTAAGAAAGAAGAGAAACTCATCAATGTTAAATAATAAGTAACAGTGTTAGACAACTGAGGCATTTTCTTTCAAATTTGACTTTCAATATTTTAGTTTCCTGTTAGCTTATACACTTGTTGAGTACTGTCATTTTCTATGAAAGATGCAAAAAAGTAGCAATTCAGATACTGAAGTAAAATTCTCAACTAATTTACACCATCAGCAGATGAATGGATAAGAAAGCTGTGGTACATATACACGATGGAGTATTACTCAGCCATTAAAAAGGATACATTTGAATCAGTTCTAATGAGGTGGATGAAACTGGAGCCAATTATACAGAGTGAAGTAAGCCAGAAAGAAAGACACTAATACAGTATACTAATGCATATATATGGAATTTAGAAAGATGGTAATGATAACCCTGTATGCGAGACAGCAAAAGAAACACAGATGTATTTAACAGTCTTTTGGACTCTGTGGGAGAGGGAGAGGGTAGGATGATTTGGGAGAATGGCATTGAAACATGTATAATATCATATATGAAACAAATCGCCAGTCTAGGTTCGATACAGGATACAGGATGCTTGGGGCTGGTGCACGGGGATGACCCAGAGAGATGATATGGGGAGGGTGGTGGGAGGGGGGTTCAGGGTTGGGAACTCATGTACACCTGTGATGGATTCATGTCAATTTATGGCAAAACCAACACAGTATTATAAAGTAAAAATAAATAAAAATCAAAAAAAAATTTCATTGTAATCCGATCATAATCCTGATAACCATACATGCTAGTTTTAGCAGTTAGACAATACAGGCTGAAAGCTGAGACCTTTTTTTGAGATTCTTTATAATCTCATTAATATATGAAGAAANTTATGGCAAAACCAACACAGTATTATAAAGTAAAAATAAATAAAAATCAAAAAAAAATTTCATTGTAATCCGATCATAATCCTGATAACCATACATGCTAGTTTTAGCAGTTAGACAATACAGGCTGAAAGCTGAGACCTTTTTTTGAGATTCTTTATAATCTCATTAATATATGAAGAAAACCAACCAAAGCCACTGAAACCGTTTCCCAAACCTGTATAGCTAGTTAATTACAACGACGGCCTTAGAATGCAGACTTCTTTGTTCACAGTTCAATGCCACTTTTATGTGGTCTTTTCTTTGTTTTTATTTTGTATTATGTGCTTTTAAATAACCAGGAAATTAGAATGTTTTATGAACTTTACTTTAAAGAAAAGCAGAAAATATATTCCCCCAAAATCAATGAGACATCAAGGATGCATCTAGAGCCCTAAAGTGCACATTGAATTTGCTCTATATTTACCAAAACAATTTCTCTCTACTACTTTTATTGGCTTCTGTCACCCTCCAAAGAGACAGACTAAGAAAACATTAGCAGTTGCTTTCAATCATCCATGGACTTCCTACTGAAATTACAGAAGTGGAGGAAAGAGGAAGAGAACTGAATTTTCATTTTATTCTAGGCCTGTTGCCTAATTTTCCTTGGTAACCTCTCTAGTGATCTATGGCTGGCCTTATGAATATGTTCATTTCCAAGGTGATTTTAACTCTTTTGCAAACATCAAAATAAAATTCAGCAGAAGGAGTGATAGGATTTGTGGTGGCTGTGGGTAGCACTGTGAGCATTTGGCAGATAAACACGTATGTATGGTGACTATTAACTGTTCTGTTGTCAGAATCAGCTGAGCCCTTTTGTAAAGGAGCTGGCCACAGTGCTGAAAAGCCTGGCCAGTCCAACAAAGTCCTCAAACTGCGCTTGCTGAACTTACATGATCATGGAACAATTGAAGCTAACTCCAGTGGGCAAAGATCAATTCTCATTTTTCTTTACCTATCAGCAACTTTTGGACACAATTGATCATTCCCTCCTTGTGCCAATTTTTGGAATACTGTCTCTTGGCCCCAAACCTACCTTTCTATAATTATGTTTGAGATACTGAAGATGAGACTGCAGATTAGTTTTCTGAGATGGCTACTTGTTAGGCTCTGCGATAAAGGATACTGGGGGAAGCCTGGGAGGATAGGAGGAAGAAAGGTTTTCTCCTTCTCATTTTCACCCTGCGGGCTTCCTGCCTATATGTGGTTCTTGTGAGTGTCATGGCTTAGAAAAGCCTCTTCACCCCAGAAGTGGCAGTGCCTTCCTGTGGTTGCATGTGATGCAGTTTACAGGTTTTCTAGCACATGAAGAGCCTACCTCTACTGGGTTGACTACTATCCTTTTAAAATTCGTGTCTCCCAAGAGCCTCAGAATGTGACCTGTTGGGAAACTGCTGATGTGATTAATTGAGATTATTCTGGATTAGTAGATATAATGGTCATCTGAGTTAAATTCATCCATTCCAGTCCATCTTAGTTTGCTGATTTCTAGAATGTTGACCTTCACTCTTGCCATCTCCTGTTTGACCACTTCCAATCTGCATTGATTCATGGACCTGACATTCCAGGTTCCTATGCAATATTGCTCTTTACAGCATCGGACCCTGCTTCT
>SJYA01004589.1:0-31540 GCA_006410615.1 Neotragus moschatus
GACAGATCATATGGTTCTTAAAAGCTTTGGGTCCCTGTGTGATGAGTGGGGTCCTTTAGTTAATAGCCAGCAGAGTGTTAGTATATAGTCAGTATTTGTGAAATTACTGCATGGTTATTTAACAAGAACTTCAGTACCACAGCACAGATTTGAGCTGGGCTCTCTGATGATAATAATGTAAGTTGAGGAAAGAAGACTTAGGCTAGGAACTTAGATCCTAGCCTATCAGAGGCAGAAGAGGAGTGACCTCAGGGATTACGGATTCCATTCTGACCTGGCCGCTCTGTCTTGATATGAGCATATATAAGTGACTTCACTGCTCTGAGCATCAGGTTCCCTGAAGTCAGGAGGGGGGGATACGATGGCTACATAAACCAAGGGCAACCTGATAAAGAACAAAATACAGAAGCAGGAGTTTGAAAGTCAAATAAGGGTGGACAGCAGCTTTTCTCGGCAGGGAACAAGAGAAAGTGGACGCAAACACACTGGCTCTGACCAATTGCTAAACTTGAAGCAGTAAAAAAAAAAATTGATGAATGTCTTTATGACTCATTGACTCTCAGGGCATGTGGGTAGCTGTCCAGCACTCAGAGATCCTTGGATTACACTCTGAGGTTAGAACCATATTCATTTCATCTTTCATGTATCTGTCAAACATTTATAGAGTATGTCTGGCCCTGTGCTAAGCATGCTTACTGGAAAAAATAATAATAAGTAATCCTGGCGCTTACAGAACTTCCAGTCTAGTAGGTAAGAGAATTAAACAATTTAAGAGAACTGAAGCATAACACAGAAATCAGGAGTCCAGGGAATATGGGAATATACAACAGGGGACACCTAACCTAGCTGGCTGTCTGAGTGCTTTCCCCATTTGAGATACTGTCTGAGTTAGAATTGAAGGATGACTCGAAGGTTGTCAGTTAAAGAGCAGAAACTATACCAGAGAATGGCAAGAGCAAGGCTGCTGGAGACACAGAGGTAATAAGACATGATTNAGAAATTCCATTTCCTTTCCCATCATTTGAATGAGAAAGGGGCCAACATTAAAATGGGGGCAATTGTCTTTACATCACCCCGGGCACCACTTCTAATCACAAACTTGCAGACCACCGGCCTCCTGTGGCACTGATACGGAGTGTGGAAATTATCATGTAATTTACGACAGGCAGGGCCTGAAAGTGACTTTTCAGCATCTGCTCTCTAGTAGTCCCAAGAGCAGGTGAATGAAGAAAGCTCCTGTGGCTGCTGGAGAAATGTAATCTCCTCCAGTTGCATCCAACAGCCTCCCCTTAAACTCCTCAAACAGATCCCTTTCCCCCATTTCCCTCATCCCATCACTCCTCTCTCCACCCTGATGTTGAAACTCTATTCACCCTTCAAAACTTCCCTTCATAAGTCCCATTATGCTCTAAGAACCTGCCTATTCCAACTCACTCCCTGCTGCCCCATCTGTGAATTGGGAGGAGTTAAGTACGGCTTGGCTTCACCTCAAACACAATTACTCTATGGATACACCCAGGCTGTTCTCTGATGTCTGCCATGGCTCTTTTTTCCCATGCAACACAAGGCACAGATTCAGGGATAAACACAGGCTAATGTATCACTGAAATCAATGTAATATAATGTAATCAATGTAATCAATCTCATATTCTGGACCCTGTGGTTACTGTTCCAGCACTTGCCCTTAGTCCACCCCCTTCCTGCCACTGGAGCCTCAGATTCACCATCTGTAAAATCAGAGGAAGGTACTTAAACCTTGATGAGCTGTTTTGAGAAAGAAAGCAAAATACGATTGCAGGCAGTGATATGCAATATATATGCCAGGAATAATTATTATTGTGACTCCAAAAGAAACAAGTGTGGTAAAGAAAGTAATGAAATAAAGTTGATATTCCTTTTTCTGTGATTCAAGAAAGGCAAACACTTTCTTTGAGGTTTACCTATTATATGCTGAGATAAGGGTTGAGTTATCCAACTATGAATTAAAAGATACCATTACAAACATATGCACCCTTCGAGGTTCCAGATGAGAATGCCATCAAAATGCCATACAAAAAATTAGCCTATATGTCTAAACTTTGTTGAATCACATGGTTCTTAAAAGCTTTGGGTTCCTGTGTGATGAGTGGGGTCCTTTAGTTAATAGCCAGCACAGTATTAGTATATAGTCAGTATTTGTGAAATTACTGCATGGTTATTTAACAAGAACTTCAGTATCACAGCTCAGATTTGAGCTGGGCTCTCTGACGATAATAACGTAAGTTGAGGAAAGAAGACTTAGGCTAGGATCTAAGTTCCTAGCCTATCAGAGGCAGAAGAGGAGTGACCTCAGGGATTACGGATTCCATTCTGACCTGGCCGCTGTCTTGATATGAGCATATATAAGTGACTTCACTGCTCTGAGCATCAGGTTCCCTGAAGTCAGGAGGGGGGGATACGATGGCTACATAAACCAAGGGCAACCTGATAAAGAACAAAATACAGAAGCAGGAGTTTGAAAGTCAAATAAGGGTGGACAGCAGCTTTTCTTGGCAGGGAACAAGAGAAAGTGGACACAAACACACGGGCTCTGACCAATTACTAAACATGAAGCAGTAAAAAAAAATTGATGAATGTCTTTATGACTCATTGACTCTCAGGGCATGTGGGTAGCTGTCCAGCACTCAGAGATCCTTGGATTACACTCTGAGGTTAGAACCATATTCATTTCATCTTTCATGTATCTGTCAAACATTTATAGAGTATGTCTGGCCCTGTGCTAAGCATGCTTACTGGAAAAAATAATAATAAGTAATCCTGGCGCTTACAGAACTTCCAGTCTAGTAGGTAAGAGAATTAAACAATTTAAGAGAACTGAAGCATAACACAGAAATCAGGAGTCCAGGGAATATGGGAATATACAACAGGGGACACCTAACCTAGCTGGTTGTCTGAGTGCTTTCCCCATTTGAGATACTGTCTGAGTTAGAATTGAAGGATGACTCGAAGGTTGTCAGTTAAAGAGCAGAAACTATACCAGAGAAAGGCAAGAGCAAGGCTGCTGGAGACACAGAGGTAATAAGACATGATTTCTGCCCTCACAGCGCCGCCAGTCTAGTGGGTAGAGTATAGTCTGAGCTGTACAGGCAGCTAGAATCACCCGGACCTCCTTTCCACTCTGCGATTCTGTGTCCATCTGTGGGGGGCCAGGTGCGGTGCAGGGGACAGTGAGACCAAGCACCCAACCTGATCTCAAGGCTTGGCCCCACTGGCAGCCCTTTGTGTGGCCATGAACGGTGCCCTTCCCTCTCCAGTCTTGCTCTCCCCACCTGTAAAAGAAGAGGCTATCCCAGGCCATCGTGTATACCTTTCTACACTGAAAAGTCTATGCTCCAGGATGACTTAGCAGTTCTCAGCGTTCACTTTTTACTTCTCATGGAATCACAGTTTTGTTTTTTTCCTTCTCTTTCTTCCACATTATGGCCCTTTATGTGGAATGGATGACATTATTTATTTCTCATATCCTCGGGACTGAAATCCCTGAATTATTCTAAATTTTGCCCAGGCCTGACACCACAAATGAATTCTCCATCCCAGGGGCATGGAGATAAATGAGGGCTGCCACTCCTGTGACCTCCATCAGGGATCTGGCTCCACCACTGGCCCAGGGAAAATATGGTCCCAAGTCAGGCTGGGGGAAAGAAGGACACAGACACACAGAAAGACATTTAAAGGTGGGCATTTGCAAAAAGACAAAAGAAACAGCTTCCCTCTGGATGCATCTCAAAGACTCCCAGCAAACTGAGGGGACTGAAATTTGGATCTTTGCTTCTCATTCTCAAAAGGAAGGAGCCAGCCAAACCAGGCAGAGCAGGCACTCCCAAACCTGGGGCCACGCAGTGCTGACTTGGAGCTCTGCCCCATTCAAATCTGTGTGATCTCAGGCAGTGATTGCATTTGCTCTGAGACCTGGTTTCCCCAGCTGGGAAGTGAAGCCACTGTCATTTCCTCGAGGAATTGCTATAAGGATAAACAAAGCTGCCTAACGAAGAGTAGCTAAAGCTCAAGCAAGGTGGAGCTCCACGGAAAGCTGGCAGGAACTGTCTGTGGCTCCTCACATGGGGACTTCCCCAGCCCTCCAGTAGAGAAGGGACGGCTCAGTCCAGTTTACACACAGGAATACACTCAGCGCTGAGTGTAAATTTTAGCTCTACCCATCTTTAGGACTCTGAACCCCCTGAGCCGCATATCCCCATCTGTAAAAAGTAGTACCTACTTAAGGTTGTTTTGAGGATGAAAGAAGATCTTGTGTATCCAGTATGGCACCTGGCCCTGGACGTGTGCATAGTAAATGATGCTAGCAAGAATGCAGATCTCACTGGCTCCTGTGTGACCCCGATCTGCTGGGTGTCTTCCGTGCGCTCTGCCCCGTGCCCAAACCATCATAGTGATGCCCTTTGCCCCAGGAGGCTGACTCGTCTCCAGATCATATCTCCCAGGTTTTCTTGCCTTCAGCTTCCAGGTGGATTCTGCTCAGGAGGTCAGCGGGCAGCAGGTAAGAGGGGGCAGGGTATTTACCACCCTGTCTCCCTCCCTGTTGAACTGTGCTCCCAAGAGTGACTGGGGTTACTCTCTGGCTACTCCCTATAAGCAGGCCCTCTTCCTAGCTTCAGTGTTCCTTCCTGTGACTCCTCTGGGGTGGCAAGAGCGTCCCTTTTGAAATGAGGAGGCTGGCTCCTATTTTTGATGTTTAATTGTAGTTTTTAAGCCTCACCTCTCCTTCTGCCCTCTGTGCTCTGTATCTGGACAAGCTGGTAAGAACACCTGTATGCTCCCTCCTTTCGGCACTGGCTGCAGATTCAAACACTGCAAGGCTCTGCCCATGCCTGGGAATTCTTACGCCAGCCCTGCCCTTGAACCACAATCAAAACCCAAGCTAGATGACTTCCCTGCAGGTCCAGTGATTAAGCCTTTGCCTTCCAATGCAGTGGGTGTGGGTTTAATCCCTAGTCAAGGATCTAAGATCCCACATGTCTCATGTTCAAAAATCCAAAACATAAAACAGAAGCTGTGTTGTAACAAAATTCAATAAAGACATTAAAAATAGTCCCCACCAAAACAAAAATCTAAAAAAAAACACACAACTAGCCAGTTTTATATGGTTACCCAAGGGGAGGACAGGTGGGGGAAAGGGACCCATTGGGAGGTGGAGATTGGCATGTATACACTATTATATTTAAAACATATAACCAACAAGGACCAACTGTATAGCACAGGGGGCTCTAGTATAATATTCTGCAATAACCTAAATGAGAAGAAAATCTGAAAAAGAAGAGATACATGTATAACTGACTCACTTTGCTGCATACCTGAAACTAACACAATATTCAAAATTGACTCTGTGCTTAGTCGCTCAGTTGGAGAAGGCAATGGCAACCCACTCCAGTGCTCTTGCCTGGAGAATCCCAGGGACAGGGGAGCCTGGTGGGCTGCCGTCTAGGGGGTCGCACAGAGTCGGACACGACTGAAGAGACGGAGCAGCAGTCGCTCAGTTGTGTCTGACTCTTTGAGATTCCACGGACCACAGCCCACCAGGTTGCTCTGTCCATGGGGATTCTGCAGGCAAGAATACTGGAGTGGGTTGCCATGCCCTTCTCCAGGGGATCTTCCCAACCCAGGGATCAAACCCAGGTCTCTCGCATTGCAGGCAGATTCTTTACCATCTGAGCCGCCAGGGAAGCCCCAAATTGACTATAGGCAAATATAAAATAAACTTTTTAAGAGAGAAAAAAGTTTTAATAAAAAATAAATTTTAAAAATTTAAGAAAATAATGAACTTTAAAAAAAAAATGCCAGTCCCTTTTACTGGCTCACCACAAAGAATTCAATTATGTGAATAATCGAGAGAGAGAGAGAGAGAGAGAGATAGTGTGTGTGTGTGTGTGAGAGAGACACCATCAGTCCCCCACCAAAGCTGGGTGGGAACTCCTCTTGCTTCTGCAGGCAGACCAAGGCATCCTGGATGCTCGTCTACAATGCCCCAGGACCCCTGGAACATCCTTCGTGGAACTCTCTACCTCTTCTGAGTATTTTCAGAAGAGCGCTGTGTGCTCTGTGCCAGGACCCGGACTGGTGTGACACTGAACGTCCAGCAGCGCGTTCATCCATCGAGCATCTGTTCATCACCTACTTGGACAAGTGACCCAGGGCCTGAGGGGAACGAGTATCGGAGGATGGCTTTACAGCATGGAAAAATAAACAATCGCTTCATGCCCATTGTCTTATTTCATTCTCTCCACAGCCCTGCAATACTGGCATGCTCACTGTTGTTTTATAAGTAAACTGAAGCACAGAAGAAATAAGAAAATTGGTCAAGGTAACAGTTTTTTCATGGTGAAGGCGAGACAAGAATCTAGCATTGACTCCACTCCAACCCTCTTCTGTTCTTTGCACAGACAAAGCACAGAGGATGGCAAGAACGTGCCAGGAGACACATGGAGAGCGTGCTCTGAAAGGTAAGCAAATAGGGGAGGCTTTCTGAATATACTTGAGGGCCTCAGAGAAGGCCCAAGTGCGAGGCATGCACATTAGAGGAGGCTGGACATATGCCATGAAGAGTGGAAAGAGCACAGCGCTGCCTGGAGAGGGTAACTTAACACTACTGGGGACACAAGGTGGAGACGTGGGCCGGGGACACTGCGGATGTCGAGGGCATTATGCTAAATGAGTGAAACTCTGAGCCAAGCCACGGAGGGCCACCCAAGAGGGCCAGGTCATGCTGGAGAGTTCTGACAAAACGTGGTCCACTGGAGAAGGCAATGGTAAACCACTTCCGTATCCTTGCCTTGAGAACCCCATCAACAGTATGAAAAGGCAAAAAGATATGACACTGAAAGAGGAACTCCCCAGGTCGATATGTGCCCAATATGCTTCTAGAGATCAGTGGAGAAATAACTCCAGAAAGAATGAAGAGACGGAGCCAAAGCAAAAACACCACCCAGTTGTGGATGTGACTGGTGATGGAAGTAAACTATGACGCTGTAAAGAACAATCCTGCATAGGAATCTGGAATGTTGGGTCTATGCCTCAAGGTAAATTGCAAGAGATCAAATAGGAGATGGCAAGAGCTACCATGGACATTTTAGGAACCAGTGAACCAAAATGGACTGGAATGGGTGGATTTAACTCAGATGACCATCTTTCCAGTGGTCATGTATGGATGTGAGAGTTGGACTGTGAAGAAGGCTGAGCGCAGAAGAATTGATGCTTTTGAACTGTGGTGTTGGAGAAGACTCTTGAGAGTCCCTTGGACTGCAAGGAGATCCAACCAGTCCATTCTGAAGGAGACAGGCCCTGGGATTTCTTTGGAAGGAATGATGCTAAAGCTGAAACTCCAGTACTTCGGCCACCTCATGCGAANTGAGAGTTGGACTATGAGGAAAGCTGAGCGCCGAAGAATTGATGCTTTTGAACTGTGGTGTTGGAGAAGACTCTTGAGAGTCCCTTGGACTGCAAGGAGATCCAACCAGTCCATTCTGAAGGAGACAGGCCCTGGGATTTCTTTGGAAGGAATGATGCTAAAGCTGAAACTCCAGTACTTTGGCCACCTCATGCGAAGAGTTGACTCACTGGAAAACACTCTGATGCTGGGAGGGATCAGGGGCAGGAGAAGGGGACAACAGAGGATGAGATGGCTGGATGGTATCACTGACTCAATGGACCTGAGTCTGAGTGAACTCCGGGAGTTGGTGATGGACAGGGAGGCCTGGTGTGCTGCGATTCATGGGGTCGCAAAGAGTCGGACACAACTGAGTGAGTGAAGTGAACTGAATATATAACAGAAGAGAGGAAAAAAAGTGAATAGGATTTTATAGCATGACAACAGTGCATAGTATCAGTTAGCCTTTGCTGTGCAATATACCACACTCAAACTTACCAACTTAAAACAAAAATCATTTATTATTTCTCATGAACATATAGTTAACTGAGAAATTCTACTGATCTGATCTGGGATCAGCATGACCCACCCATGTGTTTTTACAAGCTGGCTAGTTGGTCTTGGTTCACTCACATGTCTGAGACTTTGGAGCAATTGTGTTGATTCAGTTCTGTTCCTCTAGTGATCCAGCCCACATGTGTCCTCATGATGAAGACAGAGAGAAAGAGAGAAAGTGAAAATGCACAAATGCTTTTTTAAGCCTCTGCTTATGCCAAGTTTGCTACTGTCTCAAGGGCCAAAGTGACTCACATGACCAAGCCCAAAGCTGGAGGGGACAACGTAGATACAGGGCAAAGGGTGAGAATTTAGGGAGCCCATTTGTTGGGTCCACTTATGTAGTCAACCCACTACATAGACAAGGAATGAATTTTCTAAATAAATATCTTCTCCTTCAATGTAGCAAAGCTCAGGCATGGCCAACTTAAAGAGTTTTACATAAGGTCAGTTCTAAGCAGACAGAAGAGGGGTGCTCACCCTCCTGGGGCCTGGAGACTATGTTGAAAGGAGAATGGAGAGGAGGGCAGGCTAGAGGAACACCTTGTACTTAAGGAACAGACTACGGTACACAAGGGCTTCTACCCCACTTCCCGCTTCAGATTCTGTGATGTAACCTGGTGGGAGGGCTTCCCTGGCGGCTCAACTGGTAAAGAATCCGCCTGCAAGGCTGGAGTCCTGAGTTTGATCCCTGGGTTGGGAAGATCCCCTGGAAGGGAACGGCTACCCACCTCAGTATTCTGGCCTGGAGAATTTCACGGACTGTATAGTCCATGGAGTCACAAAGAGTCGGACACGGCTGAGGAACTTTCACTTTCAACTTGGTGGGAGGGGTCCCGATGAAGCAGACAGAGGGCTGGAGCTGAGCTGGGCTTATCTCGCGGTGTAAAGGATTCAGAAATTTCCTCAAAATCAGAGTCATTAAGATGAAGTGATGTGGACTACCCGAATTTCTGCTCAAGGGCAAGTTAGATTAAAAAGCTATCTTTCTTGGGATGCCTGCACTAGCGTGGGAAAACGTGTAATGCAGAATCAGACTAGTAGCTTCTGTTAAGTGAAAAAGTGGACAAAATAGGATTGCCTTAGTAAAAGTGTGTTCAGGGTACATGGATTGATTTGGTTGAAGTTGTGGGGGGGAGGTGTTGGGTACAGAGAGGAAACGAAGTTGGAAAGATGAGACGGGGCCAGGTTTTTGGGAATTTGAATGCTAGGCTAAAAGTGTGAATCTGACTCCACAGGCAATGGGGAGGCACTAGAAGTTTTTTTAGTAGAGACATTAAATTGTATTCCTAACTATTGCATGTGTTGGAAAATAGGTAAAACAAGAAAATCAGTACAAAAGTCATTGAACAGGTTTCTTTGTTGTTGCTGCTGTTAGGGCAGAGATTGCATTGGGGTTGGCAGAAGGAATGGATTTTTCAGTGGGAAATACTATAGGGAAGAAGGAGCAGTTAAAGATGAATATAAAGATCAATCTAACTGGCAGAAAGGATAAGGCTCTCAATTCCGCAAAGCTGGAAACAGCTGATATTAAAATTTTCTGATGGCTATGCTCTTCTCACCCCACTTCAGCACTCTTGGCTGGAAAATCCCATGGATGGAGGAGCCTGGTAGGCTGCAGTCCATGGGGTCGCGAAGAGTTGGACACAACTGAGTGATTTCACTTTCACTTTTCGCTTTCATGCACTGGAGAAGGAAATGGCAACCCACTCCAGTGTTCTTGCCTGGAGAATCCCAGGGACGGGGGAGCCTGGTGGGCTGCCGTCTACGGGGTCGCACAGAGTCGGACATGACTGAAGCGACTTAGCAGCATGCTCTTCGACTCAGGATTCTGGCCTGGAGAATTCTATGGACTGTATAGTCCACGGGGTTGCAAAGAGTTGGACACGACTGAGCGAATTTCACTTTTGTGATCTTCTAATCTACTGTCAAAGAAAGTTAAAAACATTGTTTTCAAAAGTTCTGATATATGAAATAAAGACACTAAAAGATATTCAAACTCTTATAAAGGTAATAAACATGGGGGAGGGAATGATTGACTGAGTTATAATTTTCCACGGGTCTAAGGAACCATTCACATTTACTCGCCCACTCTCCTTCAGTAATTGATGAAATCGAGGCCAAAAATGATGACTTACCCAAAGTCAGCGACAGAACTGAGACCAAAGTACATGTGTCTTGACTCTTAAACTAGTTTCATTCTACATAACTATTATCGTACCATCTATGCCACAGTTCAGCTACATTTATCAGAGAAATGAACCAAAAATAAGTATCTTTAAATGTTCAAATTTTTCTTGACCTTCCACAATGCTCAGACCTTTAACAAGCCCAAGATTCTTGTTTTATTAATTCAGTGTTAATATTTCCAAACTTCTGGATATATTCAAATAATAAAACATAGCATAGTCTCAAGTAGATAGAACAAAAATTTTATAGCAAGGCTTCAGTTAAGAGGAAACCATTCCATTATAATTATATACACTGTTTATAAAATTTTATAGTATTCCTAGTTTTCACTATACCTTTTTGAAAACTGTCCCAAATTAAGATAACCAATGTATATGATCTGTGGTTTCTGAAATAATGAAAAAAAGAGTTAATCTTCTACCCTTAGTTATTTGACCTAAAATACCATTGTTTAAGATGCCCAGATGTGAAACAAGCATGTCTAAAGGAAAAACAAGTTATTTGGTGCGTGAACAGTTGAAAAAAATATTAATGTATGTTAAGATGTTACCCTCTTACAGAAAAATATTGTTGAATAGAAATACACAGTTTAAGCTTAAAGTTACAGACTAATTTGTCACAGGAGAAATCGGAGAAGTTTGCAAAGGAGTGTAACAATTATACATGTAGTTTAATAATTATTAAAGCTATGTTTCAAAAAGTTTCTAACAATTAATCACGAGTTAATTAAAATGAAAACCACAGCTCAATGATTTTTATTAGTATATATAAAGTGACATGAATTTTAAGGCAGTTGGCAAAATAAAGTTGGCTTTCTGACTTACCCTTATCATTCTACAATGACTAAATCAATGTACCATAGACTTCTCCTACAAAAATCATATTTAGAAAAAGAATCAGTCATTTTATTAAGAATCTAGCAAGTGCTTTGTCAGAAGTTTTGGCAAGGCTATAAGGAGTAAGACTTTGATAAAAATAGGTTAAGCCAGAACGAGGTAGTAAACTGGGAACTGGGACTGCAAATAGACATATATGTGTGTGCGTGTGTGTGTGTGTGTGTGTGTGTGCGTGCATACATATATATTCAGAGGAATGAAGGTCAGATGTCAAAATTTTAGACAAGGGCATATAGAAGCATATAGAAAAGTCATGCTAAAAGGTCAATTTAAAATGAGGAATCAATTTTCCCTGGGGGGAAAAAAACCCAGACTTTTCTTTTTTATAAGGTACGTTCCAAGTAAATGCCACTTTGACAAATATTTTCCTCCTTTTGGTCTTTGACTGTCCCCTAAATTAATCAAAGATCATAAACCTTAAATAAATAATGAAACTTTATTAGAGTACAGTCATTTCACTTTAGGAGCAAATGCCACACTTGAAAATTAAAATTATGAATGAAAGGTTCCCTAAGCACCACACCACAGCCCCTGAATGCCTGGCTGGTCCACTACACAGGGAAGCACAGGAAAACAGCAACACAGCCAGCTTCCGGCTTATCCTGTTCTTCCTGCTGGAAGCTTACCCGCTGTCTTGCTCCTGAAGCAAGTGATGGGCACAGAGCCCTTTATACCTTTATCATGCAAATTAAGGAGTTTTATATACGACACTCAAAGTATTTCAAAATGTCTATTCATTTAATAAATGTTCAAACTGTCAAGCATGACTACACACAAAGGATGATGAGATCTATATGGCAGTGATTTGGCTGACAGTTTATCAATTTTGACTGTGAAATAATTACTCTACAGTTCTATACTTATAAAGTTTTCTTTTTTATTTTTATAGTAAAAAAAAAAAATCAGCATCAAGCAGACATTTGGTAGATTCTAGTCATAATGCTTCTACCTATTTGTGACAATTTAAGTTTCTTCGTGTTCCTTTTCAGTTGTAGATCTGTCATAATAATCATTGCTTTATTAGTTCCACTTTATTTTGCCTTTCTTGTGGCTGAAAAAATAACATTTTAATTAGGAAAACACGATTTAATAAAAATGAGGATAGCAGTTCTCAGATTTAAGTTAATACTGTCACTCAGCCACTAGGCTATGCTAAAGGACAATCCATTTGTTCAAGAGCACTTCTGTCTTCCGGCCACCCAAAAAAAGCAGGAAAGTAAATTCTAAAGCTGATTGTAAATTACTTACCACTCGAAACCTAGACTGAAATTCATTTAACACATTTATATAAGGGTTTATGTAATTAGTTTATATGACATACCTCCAAAGAATAAATGTACCCAAATTTTATCACGTTTCATATAATAATGCTTAGTATGTTACCCAAATTAAATATCCATTTTCATTTGCATATAGTCAGTCCTGTATGGATGTGAGAGTTGGACTGTGAAGAAAGCTGAGCACCGAGAATTGATGCTTTTGAACTGTAGTGTTGGAGGAGACTCTTGAGAGTCCCTTGGACTGCAAGGAGATCCAACCAGTACATTCTAAAGGAGATCAGTCCTGGATGTTCGTTTGGAAGGACTGATGCTGAAGCTGAAATTCCAATACTTTTGCCTTCTCATACAAAGAGTTGACTCACTGGAAAAGACCCTGATTCTGGGAGGGATTGGGTGCTGGAGGAGAAGGGGACGACAGAGGATGAGATGGCTGGATGGCATCACTGACTTGATGGACATGAGTTTGGGTGAACTCCGGGAGTTGGTGATGGACAGGGAGGCCTGGTGTGCTGCAATTCATGGGGTTGCAAAGTGTCGGACACGACTGAGCGACTGAACTGAACTGACTCCTTTTAAAAAAACTATAATGTATAGACAAGGGCTGATTAATTACCAGAAACATGAGCTTTAGATTGCTTTTATTTTTCTTTTTGGTTCAAAAAAGATCATTTTAAAACACAATGGTTGAGGTCCAAACACCATTTACTTCATTTATTTTAGATATTCTTTTACATTAAATTATATACTATCGTCTAAATCACTTCTAAATCTTTAAAGTTCTTTAACTTAGGAATGTATTCATTACTTTTTTCTTAAAACACTAAGGAGCACACTATTATCACTTTAATATCACTTTCATTATCACTTTTATCATCACTCTTCCTATTAATATTTTTGTTGGTTTAAACATGGTGGGAAGTACCAGGGGTTCAAATGGGTCTAAGAAACTTATATAGTCAGGAACACATAAAATATAGGTAACATTAATACAAATATTTACATAGTGATAACAAAGGGCCATATGCATATATTAATAAAGGAGAATTCATGTTAAAACAAGTTCATATAAGAGAGATAAATTGATAATTGTTGCCCGTACCATTAAAACAGAGAAAAGGTTTTTATGATGAACGTCCCAAAGGTGCCTAGCTCTGAAAAGCTCTCCAAGCACAAAAAGCCATAACCCTCCAATTTATTGTTTAATTTGACAGCTGTAAAGATAAATTTTTAACGATTTCTCTTTTAATTATTCATTATTCATCTGTTAATCATTCATTATAGGATTAATTATTGATATAAAGTAATCCCGCCCAAAAGTAAAATGCTATTAATCTACTACTCCCATGTATGCCTACATTGCCACTTTGGCATATGAAAGAGCACTAAAAAGAAAAAGGCTGGGTGACTTCTGCTTCTTCAATGTAGTTACGTTTAGTGAAATCCATCTATGACGTACCAAAGAGAAGGACGAATATGGTTGTGATAGCTATGATTATGTGTCAATCCATATTTTTCCATATATATTTCAACACAGGGTGATATTCAAATTGTTTAAAGCTGTTACCTCAGAGGCACAGAGAAACCTAGACAGATGCTTGCGGTCTGCCTAGAGTGATAAAGTACTATTACAGTGATGATGAAATTCTGGTTGATAAATATTATGTTCAATAGTGGTCTTATATAGCTTTTTTGAATAACTATTAGGAAATACAATATTCTTAATTATTCTCCATAACATACCAACCAGCAGAACAACATAACTGATATTTTCATTTCTAGAATGTCTGGAAATGCTTGTTGGCATCTCTTAGTGAAAGTGAAGTGAAAGTGTTAGCTGCTCAGTCGTGTCTGACTTTTTCCAATCTCATGGACTGTAGCCTGCCAGGCTCCTCTGTTCATGGAATTTTTCAGGCAAGAATACTGGAGTGGGTTGCCATTCCCTTCTCTAATGGATCTTCCTGACCCGGTGATCAAACCTGGGTCTTCCACATTGGGGTCAGATTCTTTACCATCTGAGTCACCAGGGGAGACTTCAGTAAAGGTAAGTCACAGCAGTTCTTAAGCTTTGCAGATTGCATTCAGAGACTATGATATATTCTCTTTAGTCATCTCCTTCATCTATAGTCTTGGGCAGTAGTCAACTCCAGAACCATTCTGGGGGTCCTAATTTATCCAGAGGGCTCTAAGATGTGATATGAACCAATTCGCCTTCATTGCAAAGGAATGATAAAAAGGGAATATATATATAAAGTCTTGAAAGGCAAGTGGATTGTCTCACCTGACAGGAATATTCTGGAGCAAGAAAATGCCAAGGATGAGAGAGCAGAACTTACTCTCCACAGGAGCTGAAGGCTTCAGAACCTGCCATGTGCCCAACTTCATATTCAGTATTGGCTCTTAGGACAATCTGAAGTCTGTAAGGGCATTCACCACTGTGATGCCCATGTGTAAATCAGGGGCTATCTTGGTGTAGAAGTATACAGCTTCCCATTTCTTTAAAATACACACTCACACACACACATATAAATCTATTTTGGCTGCACTGGGTCTTAGTGACAGCATGTGGGGTCTAGGAGGGATTGAACCTGGGCCCCATGCATTGGCAGCTCAGAGTCTTAGCCACTGGACCACCAGGGAAGTCTCCAGGTTCCCATTTCTTGTGCCATTATTCATCAAGAGAGTGAATTCAGAAGAGTAGGGAATTAACTATAAGGCTTGGAACATAATCTGTTCCTTTATATCTCCCTCTAGTGTCTATTACTCTGTAAGTATTTTAGAGCAGTAGTACTCTCTCTAGTCTAAGCACTCTCCAGCTAAACCAAAATTGTCATGGTTAGCTAACAGCATTTCCAGATCTCCTGCCCATGAAAACCCTATGCCAGGTGGCTGGTGGCTGGACTGCCTTTCTTCCCCACCGCCCACCTGCTGAATTCATGCCTCAAGCTTCATCTCAAAAGTCAGTTGTCTTCTGAGACTTCCTCTGATCAGCTCCAGCAAGAATCAGGTATTATTTCCACCAGTTCCCACTCCTCTCTTATGGTGCTTATCACTCAGGATCATCATTATTTGTCTACAAGCCTGAATCCCTGGCTAGTCAGTTCCTTCAGGCCTGGGGTAGTATCTCATTGAGGTTTGTTGTGGTTGACTCTGGAAGGGCTCAATCCATGACTGCTTTGTAAATCAACAGTGAGCAGATAGATGGACGGGTGGGGGGGGAAAGGAGCCCTAGGTCTTAAATCCCAGGAACTCTATCTGCATAATGAGTCATAGTTCCACAGGGCATCAGGGCATTAAAGATACAAGACTACAGGATATGTAAATTCTTGTTCTTTCTCAGAGCCTACCCACTGAGGTCTTTTTTGTCCATATATGACTGGTTCTGACAGAGCATACGCTATTGATTGCTCAAAACAAGAAAGCCATATGGTCCTTAGAGGCTCATCTCAGCTGCAGAAGGTACCTCTAAGCTGCCTCCTGCTCAGTCTAACTTTTCTCCCTAATGGTCATTTGAAGAATCCTTATNCTGAGGTCTTTTTTGTCCATATATGACTGGTTCTGACAGAGCATACGCTATTGATTGCTCA
Source organism: Neotragus moschatus (assembly GCA_006410615.1). NCBI lineage: Eukaryota > Metazoa > Chordata > Mammalia > Artiodactyla > Bovidae > Neotragus > Neotragus moschatus. The sequence goes on from SJYA01004589.1 coordinate 15,923, forward strand.
AAACAAGAAAGCCATATGGTCCTTAGAGGCTCATCTCAGCTGCAGAAGGTACCTCTAAGCTGCCTCCTGCTCAGTCTAACTTTTCTCCCTAATGGTCATTTGAAGAATCCTTATCATGTTGACTTACCAGTTAACTCTGCCACAATGTTAGTGATTTAGCTCCAAAACCATCAGAGATGTCTCTTTGTACAAGAAGAAACAAAGAGGCAGTCCTAAGATGGTGGAGAAATAGGTAGGAGAGACCACTTTCTCCCCCACATATTCATCAAAAGAACGTTTAAACGCTGGGTAAATTCTACAAAACAACTTCTGAATGCCGGCAGAGGACATCAGGCACCCAGAAAAGCAGCCCACTGTCTTCAAAAGGAGGTAGGAAAAAATACAAAAGATAAAAAAAGAGACAAAAGAGGTAGGGACGGAGCTCTGTCCTGGGAAGGGAGTCTTAAAAAGAGAGGAGTTTCCAAACACCAGGAAACACTCTCGCTGCCGAGTCTGTGGTGAGCCTTGGAACCACAGAGGGCAACATAACTGGGAGGAAAAATAAATAAATAATTAAAACTCACAGATTTTGGGGGGCTCCAAAATCACTGCATATGGTGACTGCAGCCATGAAATTAAAAGATGCTTACTCCTTGGAAGGAAAGTTATGACCAACCTAGATAGCATATTCAAAAGCAGAGACATTACNTTCATGGGAAATAGATGGGGAAACAGTGGAAACAGTGTCAGACTTTATTTTTTGGGGCTCCAAAATCACTGCAGATGGTCACTGCAGCCATGAAATTAAAAAGACACTTACTCCTTGGAAGGAAAGTTATGACCAACCTAGATAGCATATTCAAAAGCAGAGACATTACTTTGCCGACTAAGGTCTGTCTAGTCAAGGCTGTGGTTTTTCCTGTGGTCATGTATGGATGTGAGAGTTGGACTGTGAAGAAGGCTGAGCACCAAAGAATTGATGCTTCTGAACTATGGTGTTGGAGAAGACTCTTCAGAGTCCCTTGGAACACAAGAAGATCCAACTAGTCCATTCTGAAGGAGATCGGCCCTGGGATTTCTTTGGAGGGAATGATGCTGAAGCTGAAGCTCCAGTACTTTGGCCACCTCGTGCGAAGAGTTGACTCATTGGAAAAGACTCTGATGCTGGGAGGGATTGGGGGCAGGAAGAGAAGGGGATGACAGAGGATGAGATGGCTGGATGGCATCACTGACTCGATGGGCGTGAGTCTGAGTGAACTCCGGGAGTTGGTGATGGACAGGGAGGCCTGGCATGCTGCAATTCACGGGGTTGCAGAGTCAGACGCAACTGAGCGACCAAACTGAACTGAACTGAACTGAGGGAAAAAAAAGAATAATCTTTGACGTGCTCCAACTTTAGACACTGGAGCAGGTCAACAAGCAAACCCTGGGCTCAGTGACTCAGGCCGGGTGGCCCTCAGGCGGGCATCTTCCACCCCAGCTGCACTCAACCTCGGGCTCAGCTGGTGAGCTCCCACAGATTTTGCTTTACTTGGGGTGAGGTGCAGCCTGGGCCACGGGGCTCTGAAAACACCCCAGTGACTCTAGCGGGCAGCCGGGCTGGGAACTCACGGCCTGTGTTCAGCGCCCCTCTCCTGGAGGTTTTCCTCCGCGATAACGGAACGAGGCAGTAGGAAGGGAGAAACGCAGACGGAGGGGCTTGGGGAGACCAGCGGCGTCTACTCCGGTCTCCTCGGAAGACCGAGCTCCCAGGAAAAGGACCCGACCTTGCGGAAATGTGAGAAAGCACGCCCCTGCCTGCGCCGCTTTCCATTAGAAACACTCAGACACGCTCCCCACTCATTGCTGCGCCCGCTCCTCTCATTTCCTCCTGCGGTGAAACGCACGCGACGTAACACCGAGCGTCTCAGCCGCTTCTGAGCGTGCAGCGTCACCAAGTCCATTCCCAGCGCGGTGCAGCTGTCTCCGCGGGCATGTCCAGAACGTTCTCATCACCCAAACCATGTAAATGGGACTTGGGCCAACCCTGAATACAGCCATGCAAGAAAATAAACAGCACGTGAAACCAGGTGCAGATGCGGAGTGTGTGAGCACAGACCTTTCCCGAAGGTGAGGCAGGGCGGCAAAGGGTCTGCATGCGGACAGGGCCCCTCCGAGGAGAACACAGCAGGGCTGTTTCAAGCCACGTGAAAGCTCACCCACCCCGTGTGACGCTGCCCGCACCACTCAGACGCAGACTCAGCCCCATCCCCGCTGTCACAACCGCCAAGGGTTACGTGGCCGTTCCCCAGGGAGGGCCAGAAGGTCAGACCAAGGGTAGTGACCTCAAAGGGCCCACGGACGTTGAGGGAAAGAGGGTATTTTTTTGAGCAAAGCACATAATCTAATCGCTTTGCTCTCACATAAAAGACGGCGAATCAGTCTGCACATCCACCAAGAAACATGGCCCCTCCTGTCTTTCTGCAAACACAGGGTCCAGTCTGGCTCCCTTACCACTTCACCATTTCTGAGAGCAACGTGGCTGCAGATGAACCTGACCAACCAGGAAAAGCCCCAGTGCCCAGCTGAGGTCAGGGGTCAGGCCGAGTCACCACGGTCACCCTGAGGAGCCGGCCAGAACAGCAGAAAAGCTCGGTGAGACGGGCAGCTCTAGCCAAGCCATCACTCGAAACTCCAGGCCGAGGCTGCCAGACCTTCCAATTCTTTTAAAGAGGTTACTACATTGTGCTTTTATGTTGGCCACAAACGTCAAATTTTGGCTCTAAGCAATGTTTATGAGTAGCACGTAAGCCAGCGTCTTTGAGATTGCCTCTGACGTCTTGGCCACCAGGCCCTCGGTCCTGGGATCCATACACAGGACCCCACTGCGAGTCCCGGAGGCTGGACGCCGGGCAAGAGGTAAGAGGGAGCAGACTGTCTCATGGGCTCAGCATCGGGACCGCTGACCCAGAAACCCCAGCCTGGCACGTCACCCCTGGGGATGGCTCGGCCGATCCTTCCCGTGACCGGGATCAGGACTTGGCACCGACCTGCTGACCTCACGGGGGCTGGGACAGAACCCTTTTCTAAGTCGTTAAAAGGACGTGTTTGCAAGCCACGATTGCAACACTTCTGGGTGCTTTAAACATTCGACATGATCACGGGCAAAAGGGTTAATCCTCAAATTATTCCGATGAAATGCCAAGCAGTAAGTTGAATACCTATTTTGGTCTCATGGACAGATCTGAAATCAGGCCACTAAAAAGCAGATGCCCGTCAAAAAACTACTATAAACTATCCACTTCAACAATAAACACGTTAATNTAAACATTCGACATGATCACGGGCAAAAGGGTTAATCCTCAAATTATTCCGATGAAATGCCAAGCAGTAAGTTGAATACCTATTTTGGTCTCATGGACAGATCTGAAATCAGGCCACTAAAAAGCAGATGCCCGTCAAAAAACTACTATAAACTATCCACTTCAACAATAAACACGTTAATAAAATCTATCCTACACACGTCTTTTAAATAATAAACACGTAGTAGATCTCACTCCGAATCATTAATCCCTTAGGCAGCTTCCAAGACCATGAGTTGAAGCAACATTTTCTTTTCCCAGGACACAAAGTACAGTTTGAACTTGAGTTATGCAAAGAGACGAGGAGGAAGGTCTAGTTCATCAGTAGGGCTATTTTTGCCTCTTTTAGGAACACTCAGAAAGAGACGGTGGCAAACACAAGCTTAGATCCCTAGGCACTTCTCCAACGAGGACAATAAGAATCCCTAAATGTTAGCTGACAGAAACAAATTCTCTATCTCTGGGAACAGGAAGGAATTCTAAGCTATTTCCCTCCAGGCAATGCCAGGTTCAAGTAAAATGACCAGAATGGTGCTCTGTGTGTGTGTGTTAAGGCATAATAGGGAGGAAAAGGAACCACAGATCTGAAAAATACCTATGAGTGAAAGGAAAAGAAAGTCTCGCTGGCTTCATCAGCTTATGTAAAACTGAGAGCAGTAAAGACATCTGCTCATTCATCGTCTCGCTTCATCATCTGCTTGACCACTGACCACATGTAGGGCTGGAGTTAGAGCCCACCCTCAGGAAACTTAACAATCCAGCACTGCGCTTTGTGGAATGTCAGACAGGGAAAGACAAACACTGTATGTTATCACTTAAACGCGGACTCTAAAAGACAAAACAAATTAGTCAATATGACAAAGTGCAGACAGACTCAGAGGAAGAAAAACCAGTGGTTAATGGTGGGGAGAGCAGAATGGGGAGCAGCAATTTAGGGGGAGGGGTTTCAGAGACAAATTACTGTGCATAAAATAAGCTATAAGAATATACTGTACACCGTGGGGAATATAGCTCACACTTTACAATAACTATCAACGGAGTGTAATCCTTATTACATAGTGAGTCACTATGTTTTACACTAGAACTTACATAACTTTGTAAATCAATCACACTTCAATAATTAAAGAAGAAACTTGGCATCTACAGGCATCTATCTACCCAATACTGCTATTGATTCTAACCCCAGAGAAAAGTGAAGTCACTCAGTCATGTCCGACTCTTTGTGACCCTATGGACTGTAGCCTACCAGGCTTCTCTGTCCATGGGATTTTCCAGGCAAGAGTGCCGGAGTGGGCTGCCATTTCCTTCTCCAGCCATAGAGAACAGCTATGAAAGTTCAGTTACTTCTAGAGTAAGGGATCAGGGGAAGTTTTAAAACGCCAGGAGCGTGTCAACTGAGTCTTTGAAGCTGTGAGAACATCAGTCCTGGGACCCTGGGTAAGACATTCCAGCCACTGAGAACGGACGTTGGCGAGGATCTAGACGAAAAAAAACCCACGTGAGTTACATGATGGAAGGGATAAATTTCCCTTCCCACACTTCGACCTGGTGAAAGATACAGGAAGGCAAGGCTTGCCTGTTATAATTCAGCTGGTGTGAACACAAGCCTGACAAATGAACGGGTGAACCTGCTGCTGGAGTGGGTCTGAGATGTAGTCCTGGCTTCAGCAGAAAGGGAGAAATGCGGGTGGCAAGAACTGGAGGGGGTCGCGACAGGACACGCCTGGCTTTCATTCTGGGGAGTCGTGAACGGTCTTAGATGGAAGAAGACAGGAAAGTACAGATTCTGAGGAGATTAAGCAAGCATCGCCGGGTGTGATGAGGCGGAGGTAAGAGAGTATTTTAGGAGAGCAGAAATGAGAGCTAAGGGTTTCTGCAGAAGGAGCGGCTGGATGGGAGGGAGACTCGAGGTGCTTCTGATCTCTGCAGCTGGTGGCGGCTGGGGTCGGGGGAGAGGGACAGACCGCCGCTCCCCAAGGACGCTCTAGTTCAACAGGGAAAAGAGTACTGACAGTTCCCATGAACCCCTCTTTGCAAAATGAACCAAATCTACAAAAAAAACGAAAGAGGCTGCTGGAGCCCACAGCTTCCTCTACCAGGGCCGCCTGAGAAATGCCTGCCGGGGGCTTCCCTGCCGTCCAGCACCTGAGACCCTGTGCTTCGACCACAGACGGTGCCAGCCCCATCCCTGCTCAGGGAGAAAGGTCCTGCCTGCCGCAGGCTGAGAAGGGTGGCTGGGAAACACTGAAGTAAATCAATAAACTTAAACCCACTTTATTGAAAAACAAGAAATGCTTGAGGAACAAAAAAGCCCAGTGGACAAACCCAAGTGAATTTTTCAGTAAAGCACCTAATTACGGAGCTTATCAGGGGAGTGTTGAAGTAGGAAGCTTAGAGTAGGAAAAGAAAGAACTCCTGAGGGGGTCACTGCCCTGTCTTCTCCCTTCTTTTTTCACCAACAGACATGCACCCCAGCTGCGGATAAGGGTTTGGTATCCCCAGGAACATTCCAGAAAGGATGGGGGGAGGGGTGCAAGTGGGGCCTTAACCACACACTCTGGCAGGCAGCTGTGCACTGCCCGTGGGTGCAAGGCATCATGGGTGCCTAACCAGCCACGCCTGCTGTTTATTCTACAGAAACCTTGCCACATCCTGCCTCGCTCTGTGTGTTCTCTGGCTGATAAGCCATCAGCGACTGCATGACATAAGGAGTTCACCTTTAACCGTGAAGGCAAGTAAAGAAGCTAACAAACAAGCTCTACCCCAGGGGTCCCTGTATAACGCTACTGTGAAAAAATTCAATTTCCACCACACTGGACTACAGCTAAGAGAATCCCCACTGCATGAAACGGGACCTGGGGCAGAGTCTTGCTTTCTCATGAACTCTGCAAGGCTCCTCCTGGCTTTGAACGATATGGAAATGATGAATAGTAGTACTGATACATCAATATTATTTTCATAATGCATATTTATTATTTAACATAACATCGAACAAAGGCAGGTCTGCTCGGTACTTACTGGCTCAGAAAAGTCACAACAACTGCAAACAAAAATGACAGCCGCAGCTCCACACACGGGTGCCCTTCCTAGGACTCTCACAGGCCACGTCCGGCGAAGCAACGGGAAGTCTCTTTTGCGTTTACAGATGAGGTACACATCCCACTTCGAGTCTGCTCGTGGTTTCCTTCTTTTCTGGGTCTTCCTGCTGGCGCCGTCTGACTTGCGGAGTGACACAGGGCATGTGCTCCATCTCTGAGCAAGCAGGGGCCGCAACCCACACGCTCTCGCAGGGAGCTGAGGCACCTGAAACGTGGCCAGGGCCACTGAGGAAATGAGCGCTTGGTTTTATTTAATTTTAGATGGTGTGTGGCTGTGCGTGCATGCACGTGTGGGTGCTAACAGCTCCCTACCAGAAAAGCACGGCTGAGCGCCCTTCTCAGACTTCGACGCGCATACAGACCCCTGGGATCCTGATAAAATGCAGATCGGGAGCCAGTGCAGCGGGTCGGGGCTGGGATCCGCGTTTCTAAGGGGCTCCCAGGAGATACTGTGCGTGGAGCACCTCACAGACTCAANGCTTGGTTTTATTTAATTTTAGATGGTGTGTGGCTGTGCGTGCATGCACGTGTGGGTGCTAACAGCTCCCTACCAGAAAAGCACGGCTGAGCGCCCTTCTCAGACTTCGACGCGCATACAGACCCCTGGGATCCTGATAAAATGCAGATCGGGAGCCAGTGCAGCGGGTCGGGGCTGGGATCCGCGTTTCTAAGGGGCTCCCAGGAGATACTGTGCGTGGAGCACCTCACAGACTCAAAAGTGCTCCAGGAGCCACTGGTGTGACCCGGGAACCGCGAGTCGGCAGTCGCCAAAGCTTTCTAATCACACGATCCATCAGTAACGGTCTCCTGCGGGCGACAGCACCAGCATCTTACGTATGTTAGAAAGCAATACACGCAGCAAACGTTGAGCAGAAGAGACACAGACGGAATGAGCAGCATTCACAAAGAATAATCCCAGTGCAGTGAAGTCACCCGGTCGTGCCTGATTCTTTGTGACCCCACGGCTCCTCCGTCCACGGGATTCTCCAGGCCGGAAGACTGGCGTGAGTTGCCATTTCCTTCTCCAGGGGACCTCCCCACTCAGGGATCAACCCAGGTCCCCCGCACTGCAGGCAGACTCTTTACTGTTTGAGCCACCAGGGAATGCCATAATCACCATAGGTTACTACTTATTAATAATTGATGTTCCAAGGCATAATATACGCTGGAAATGAGATTGTCTGCTAAGAACAGCGGAAGTAAACCACACTGCAAACTGTCATCTGAGGTTAAAAGTTCCTTGGTCACCTTCTGTCAGATCACAATAGGTAGGCAGCGGCTTTTCTTACGTCGCTAAGAAGGCTCTTCCACACACTGGAGAGACAGGTCGGTGTGGCCGTTTTGTGCGTCTGTCTGTGTGAAAGAGAGCTCCGCATCCACATTACTGGCATTCTGTATTCTCCTCAATCCGCAATCACTTAGCAGGAATTTTTTAACCATGTGTATATGTCACGAGAGCTAACTTAGTTAAAACTACAAAAAAGAATCCACAAATCCACTTTTCTGGGTTCTCAGCGGAAACAGCTCCCTGAACCTGGGCCCCTCCAGGAACCGTCAACCTGCTTTGTGAGGACGGGGCCCCCCTGAGAGCTGCACCCGGCCTGGGCACTACCTTCAACCTGAACGCTAAACATCGAGGTTAGTGATGTGAAACGTCTCTCCTCATTTTCCATATAGATAAGCGCGAGTCTCGGGTGTCTTTTAACATGGGTGCCCACCCCTGGTAACCACTGGTCTAGACTGTGTAGAACTTTCAGAATGATCAGAAAGCTCTAAAATAAAAAATTCACTTCTGACAATAATACTGAACTCCATGGTCTTAAAGTGGGTTTCCCAGTGGCTTAGACAGTAAAGAATCTGCCTGTAATGGGGGAGACCCAGGTTCAATCTCTAGGATGGGAAGACGCCCTGGAGAAGGGAATGGCAACACACCCTAGTATTCTTGCCTGGAGAATTCCATGGACAGAGGAGTCTGGTTAGCTACAGTCCATGGGGTTGCAAAGAGCTGGACATGACTGAGCAAATTATGGTCTTAAAAACACAAGGGAGAAATTCTTCTCAGATTAGTATGTAAATGAAATTACGATTTCAACAGGGTTTACTAGGAACAGAAGGAAACAACCATAGACTATACATGGAAAAACCAAGGTGCAAAAGTTTCCAGGATCCTGCAGGAGAAGCGTGCCTGAGTGGATATTAATACACACCACAGACTCATTGTGATCAGAGTAGCATGGTGTGAGCACACAGAGTCGGACACGACTGAAGTGACTTAGCAGCAGCAGCACAAACCTCAATCAACAGATCAAAGGGACAACAGAGAATCCGGAGTGAACCAGGGTAGATGCAGACATCCAGCCTGTGACCGAGATGGCATTTCACTCCCTGGCTACGTTCGGTTAGCACAGTAAATGCTGTTGGCAGAAGGAGAAGGAAATACAGGTAGACTCCCTGCCTCACAAGCTTACACTAATCCAGGGGTTCTCCACGGGGGCAGTTTTGGGGGTCAGGGACATTTGGTAAGGTCTGGAGACTTTTCTGATCATCACAACGGCAAGGGCAGGAAGGGAGGTGTTTGCTACCAAGACCCAGTGGGTAGAGGCGGGGATGATGCCAAATACCCTACATCTCACAGGACAGATTCTGGCCCAGAAGGTCAACGGCTGAAAAGCTAGGAAGGCTGAAAACTCCTACCCTGACCTTAATGGTGGTAAAGTTAAAGTGTTCGATGCGGAAAGATCCTGGGGGGAGTCTCAGCGCCTCCACGCCATCAGAAGGGAGACTGTGGCAAGTCACCATTCTGAGCACTGTTTTCCACATCGTGGATTCCAAGAGGGAAGACAAGGCGTATCACAAAGCAAAGAGAAAGGGCTCTGGCTCCGGCAATAAACACATGGTCAGCGTCATGGCCAGTGAATGGTAAATCATGTTAAGAAGTGCCTTTGAATCTAAGACAGGACGCAAGGGAACTTCTCTACGAAACAGAACGGACTCACAGACACAGGGAACAGACTTGTGGTTGCCGGGGGGGATGGGGCAGCGGAANGCTCCGGCAATAAACACATGGTCGGCGTCATGGCCAGTGAATGGTAAATCATGTTAAGAAGTGCCTTTGAATCTAAGACAGGACGCAAGGGAACTTCTCTACGAAACAGAACGGACTCACAGACACAGGGAACAGACTTGTGGTTGCCGGGGGGGATGGGGCAGCGGAAGGATAAATCGGGAGCTTGGGATTATCAGAGGCAAACATTATATACAGGATGGAGAAACAACAAGGTCCTGCTTACAGCACAGGGAACCATACTCAATATCCTGGGATAAAACCACAACGGAAAAGAATGTGCAGAAGAACATATATAAACTACATATATGTGTAACGGAATCACTTTACTGTGTAGCAGAATTTAATACAACATGTGAATCAATGACACTTGAATAAAATTAAATTTTTCTTTAAAGTGCCTGCAAACATACATAAACGTTCTTCACAATAAAAGCAGGCTTTTGTTCCTGTGTGTTAAGATTGAGGTTTCCTGGCAGTGCAATTCTAGGGACTTGAAACTGCAGAAGCCGAGGATGAAAATCATGAAAACTTCGACAAATCGGGTCTGTTATTAAACCCCCCCAGAGCACAGGCTGCATTCACCTCATTCTTTCTTACCTTACAAGGGCCACTGCCTTAGAAACACAGGCACGAGGCAGATTCATGTTGCTCTGGCTTTTAAGGAACAAAGGGAAATAAGGTACCGATGGCCTTAGACCCATCCCCGGGACAGCACCGTTCAGAGCCGACCCTGACAAGGCCCGGCCAGTCTGCTGAACGGAAGTGTCTGGGCATCTCCTGGTCACAGCAGCGGCCCCGTGTCCTGAAACCAGCTTGGGGGTGACCAGGCTCGTGGTCCCACAGCCTGCACAGGTACTGTACAGCCCAGAAGACTTGGGGGATTCTCAGAGGACCCTCCCATAAGCTCTGGGGCCATGAAACCAAAGAGGATGCGTTTCTGAGTCGTGAGCCCCATCTCCACCGACCCTCCTGCTTACCAGCCTGCACTCCGGTCATCAGTGACTTCTCCAGCCTCATCTTCTTAGGGCATAAGACAGAAGTGAGGAATAACGCCAAGACTTCCTCTATTTTTCAGCTATAAAATAGAGTCTAAAACCTCTGCTGAATGCATAAGAGTATTTTCCACAAAGAAGGACAACAAAAAACAGCCCTCGTGAGGACCGTGGTGAGACTGAACTGTAACACTTAACACACACGGGAGCGAGGCGAAAGTACTCGCAGGCCCTCGGAAACAGGTGTGATGCGAATACCAGTTACTAACTGGGTTTTTAAAGTCTTTGCGGCCACTTCAAGTTCCACCTCATGGCGGCTGAACAGGAAGCAAATGAAAGGATGTGCTCCACTAAAGCACATTACAGCACCCAGCTCTTTGTAAAATGGTTCCAGTTTTCAACCATTTAAAAGATTACAGAAAGCAGCTTGGATAGATCATAGAGATAATCGTTACATCAGAATCTCAAGAATGTTGCAATCACTAATAATGTACTTATGTGGATCTGGGAGTTATTTCTCACCTGCTCCTGCATTCACGGCTAAAAATGCAAACCTGAACGAGCGCTAGCCTCTCCCAGGCCCCGACACGCGTGATGCCCGTGATATCCTCCTTAGCTTCAGCAATGGACACCAAAGACTCTGATGCTGGGAGGGATTGGGNCAATCACTAATAATGTACTTATGTGGATCTGGGAGTTATTTCTCACCTGCTCCTGCATTCACGGCTAAAAATGCAAACCTGAACGAGCGCTAGCCTCTCCCAGGCCCCGACACGCGTGATGCCCGTGATATCCTCCTTAGCTTCAGCAATGGACACCAAAGACTCTGATGCTGGGAGGGATTGGGGGCGGGAGGAGAAGGGGACAGCAGAGGATGACATGGCTGGATGGCATCACGGACTCGATGGGTGTGAGTCTGAGTGAACTCTGAGAGTTGGTGATGGACAGGGAGGCCTGGCGTGCTGCGATTCATGGGGTCGCAGAGAGTCGGACACGACTGGGCGACTGAACCGAACTGAACTGAAGTCACTACTAACTGACAAAGAAGACTCAGGACAAAAAAAAAGACCTTGCCAGGAAGACACTCTGAGTTCCTAAATTTAATATGGAATAAGCATCCAAATACAAAAGTCTAACATCTGAGTAAACTGCTGGCACCCGATCGCCGACACTGCACGCACGCGGCCCTCGGGCCAGTGCGTGTCCCTACAGCCCAGGCACAACGCTGCAGACGCACCTTCCTGGAGTCCACTGTAATTTAAAGGGTGTTGTGTGAGCGTGGGAGGAGAGGGCTCTTCTTTACCTTATTCTAAAACAAACACAGGCACATCACAGTACTGTCGTATTTGCACAGGGCTTAAGATCAACAGGAAACTTCAAAGAAACAGAGCTGCTTCTGCTTTCTGCGTTTTGAGTCCCTTGGTTGCTATTCTCTGCCATTCCAAGCGACTTCCGAGAAACACTGGAAGCCGCTAGTATGCTAATTCTCTCTCCGAGGGGGCAAAAAATAAATAAAGTAGAACACGTGGAAAGACACACACAATCCAGGACAGCGATCAGACAGTTTCATCTCAACCTGGGATAAAATCCCACATGTGGAGAGACAGAAGGAGAATAAGCAGGCAAGCCATTTGGGGTGTGGACTGGGGGAGAAGAAACCTCTCTTTCCCCAAGAGAGTGTGGCTATACGCCGACATATTAGACTGGAAAGTGCAAACACAGTAATTAACAGTGAATCCTGAAACTTCCACACGCCGGAGAAGGGTGTCACCCTGGAGTGAGGGGAGGAAGTAGGAGGAATACATCCAGGAGGTCTGCGGAGCAACGGACAGCTCCGTGGGGGGCGAGGCAGCAGCCCCCGGGAACTAATCAAGTTCCTGACACCTCAGGAAGCTTGCAAAAGCCGATGAGGATGCTCCCAAGCCAGCAACGGGGGGCCGGGGGAGCACTGTGAGCAAAGATCGGAGTCCTTCCCAAATCGGAACCCCAAACGATGACCTCTGCACAACACAAAGACCTTCCCTCCCTACCAGATTTAAGAAAAGAGCTCCGAGCCCCCTTCCTGCCTTTCTGCTCTCTGGGAATAAGCCAGCTGCTGTGGTCCCCCCCACACCCCGACAGCAGAACGTGCCAATCACCCTAAGCCCAGCGCTAGGCGCCCTCCCCACGTGTGATTGCGACAGTCAGACGCCCCAGGCTGAAGCCCAGCTCGCGTGTGAGCGTTTTCTAGGGCACGTCCCAGAAGGCACCCCTCCCTCCTGTGTATTCCCTTTCATTAGGAAACCTCTTTCTAGAAGCCCTGTACTTCTCCCAAGAGTCAAAGTAATTGGTAGAAATTAGACACTAAAAGACACAGGGCCACTTAAAGAGGACACTTTCGGCTGTAATTTTTAAAGGAATCTTCTGTTCTGTCCCAACAGAATTCTGTGCTTTCCCAATTCTGCCCTTTGCAAACGCCAGCGAAAATGTTCACGTTATCTTCTGGGCTACAAAAAGGCCAGCCAACAAGGCCAGCGCCTGCCTGCCTTTAAGATCTTATACCAAAGAAAGACCACAGAGGAAGCCACGGAGACAGCAGTGGCTTCATGGATTGGGGGGGGCTCATCCGTGTGCAGTACAGTCCTGGAGGGAACCCCCACCATGTGTGGCTGAAGGCCGGCAGCGCGTGGGGTCGTGCTCTGCACCGGGGGCTGGGGAGAGGATTGCCAGTCAGGGGGGCATTACGGCAGACGGCCTGAATTTGGCAGGCGCCTCGCTGCCCCTCTAAGGAAACCATCCCTGGCCTGGGCAGAGACAAAGGTGTGGGAAGGTCAGTCCCGTGAGTCAGGTGCCCGTGAGGCAGGCACAGGTCAGGAAGGGCAGAACCACATCTTGAGGGCCTACTCATGCCACAATGGAAGGCGTCTGTACTCCACTTACGGTCTGCAAAGACTGCTCTTCCTCTGAAGACCTCTCTTCAGCTTTTTTCAAAAAGCAATCCAAAAAAAGAGTGAAAAATAACATATACATACCTTTGTGGCAAACGACTGCTATTTGGGCAATAATAGGATCTTGTGTGTGTGTCTGTGTGTCTGTGTGAGTGTGTGTGTGTGTCTGTGTGTGAGTGTATGTGTGTGTCTGTGTGTGTGTGTCTGTGTGTGAGTGTATGTGTGTGTCTGTGTGTGTGTGTCTGTGTGTGAGTGTATGTGTGTCTGTGTGTGTGTATGTGTGTGTGTCTGTGTCTGTGTGTGTCTGTGTGTGTGTGTGAGTGTGAGTGTGTGTGTGTCTGTGTGTGTGGGTATGTGTGTGTGTCTGTGTGTGTCTGTGTGTGAGTGTGTGTGTATGTGTGTGTGTGTGAGTATGTCTGTGTGTGTGTGTCTGAGTGTGAGTGTGTGTGTCTGTGTGTGAGTGTATGTGTGTGTCTGTGTGTGTATGTGTGTGTGTCTGTGTCTGTGTGTGTGTCTGTGTCTGTGTGTGTGTGTGTCTGTGTGTGTGTGTGTGAGTGTGTGTGTGTGTGTGTGAGTGTCTGTGTCTGTGTCTGTCTGTGTGTGTGTGCGGTTCCATTATCTGGGGTCCACGCTGTGTGGCTACGTTGACAAGATGCACTCCTGGCACTGGTTAAATATGTAAACCAAAGACAAATTCATCTTTCAGTGAATTTATGGCTGTTCAGTGAAAGATAGTAGCGTAGTTTTATTCCACTCGATTCAGAAAAATTCTACTGGGGCCAAACCTACTCAGCACCTGGCACTCTAGTAAGTAAATCACGAGAATCAAAGACGGAAGAAGGCTGAGCCGGGAGGGGGAGGCGGGCAGACGTATGAGAAAGAGTAATAAAGGGGCTGGAAGGGTGATGACTGCGCAACTCGAAGAGGGAGTGATGAGCCGCCCCCTCCCCCGCCCCAAGCAGCCTTCACAAAGGAGTCTTCAAGGCAGCGACCGGCAGGCAAAGTGGGTCAGGGACACACAACGTTACTTTGCAAGAGTCAGGCAACATTTTAAAAGAAGTTTTCCCTTAAGAATCCAGACTTCTGGCTTTTCTGCAGAAAGCTACAAGACCAACGGAGCAGACTTAGGCTTCGGCTCACCCAGGGGTCCCCACGCAGAGAGCCTGGCCCCTGCAGGCCCCGGCGTTTCTAAGCCCTGTCTCGGAACAAAGNAGTCTTCAAGGCAGCGACCGGCAGGCAGAGTGGGTCAGGGACACACAACGTTACTTTGCAAGAGTCAGGCAACATTTTAAAAGAAGTTTTCCCTTAAGAATCCAGACTTCTGGCTTTTCTGCAGAAAGCTACAAGACCAACGGAGCAGACTTAGGCTTCGGCTCACCCAGGGGTCCCCACGCAGAGAGCCTGGCCCCTGCAGGCCCCGGCGTTTCTAAGCCCTGTCTCGGAACAAAGGCAGAGTCATCACGACTTCAGAGTCCCGACCCAAGAAGGGGAGGCAAGGGGGAAAGCTGAATGCCCTTGTGATTTGCTTTCCTAGAAGCGAAACGGCAAAAGCTCAAAGGCCTGTCTCTGCCTGCAACTCCTGACACTGAGCAGCCGGAGCTGGCTCCGTCCAGCCTGGCTGCCGCTCCTAACTCCTTGGGAGAGCAGCCTGCTGGTGGGGTTGGACAGGAGGCCCTTCCCAGGCTTCACACACACGGGCGGTCCGAAAGACAGCAGCTCCGCACGGCTCTCGGCGAGCCACTCAGCTGTGTCTGGCTCTTTGTGACCCCGTGGACTGTACACTCCGTGGAATTCTCCAGGCCCAAATACTGGAGTGGGTAGCCTTCCCCTTCTTCGGGGGATCTTCCCAACCCGGGGATCGAAGCCAGGTCTGCCGCATTGCAGGCGGATTCTTTACCAGCTGAGCCACCAGGGAAGGCCCGGCGAGCCACTAGGTCCCTCCTAAGTACCAGTGGAAGCCTCTGGTCAGATGGTGAGCATCCCAGGGGTGGGCTGGTCCTCACCCCAGCCTCCCTGAGTGCCCCCGAAGCATCCCCCCATCTTGGACTTCTCTCCTGGCTCGGGGCTGCCCAAGGGACCCCTCTCAGCGGGTGTGTGTCCAGCAACAGCCACAAATATGAGGCAACTAACTGATGCTGTTCATCTCCTCCCAGAAAGGATGCGTTCCATTTCCCAACCAGGTCCCCTCCACCTCCCCCCTGGTTCTGAGTGTCC
>SJYA01004590.1:0-20000 GCA_006410615.1 Neotragus moschatus
GGGGCTATAGTCTGGCTGGTGTGAAGAGGGTAAAAGCAGAACCTGCAGTGGGGAGGGCTTGGGAGGCAGGCTGGACAGGGACCCACAAGCCAAGGTCTGCAGGTAAGAAAGAGCCTGAGGAGTGTGGGGTGCAGCTGGGGGGTTCTGTAAGTGAGGGAACACCATCCAGACTCTCATTAACATGGTGAGATTCTAAGGGCCAGGCAAGTGGACAGGGTTATTCCAAGCTCTGTCCAGTGACTATAAATGTCACCCCTCTCTGGGTCTCTGTTTCCCTCTCTGTGAAATGGGACAAGCAGGGGGCACCCAGGTCTGTATCCCAAGCTTAGGGCTCACAGCCCGACGGTGCCACTTCTGATTTCTGCTTTCTCATGTCCAGGAGGAAGCCGTGCTGTTTTGAGACCTGCTGGTAATTCCTCTTTCCCAGGAATGGCAGTGAAATCAGAAGCTGGGCAGGAAGAGGGGGCACCGATGTCAATCAGTCCAGAGTTTGAGCAGGAGAGGAAGGGGTTGACCAGCATGCCCTTAGGCCAGGAAGTAAACACAGTCATCAGACCAGCAGGTCTGGTCTCTGTGATTGAGGAGCCCAGTCAGAGTATCTGGGGACCCTGGAGAGCTTCCAGGACCAGCCCGGTAGACAGGTCTGTGGCCTGCTGAGGCCTCTGTCCTCAGGCTCAGACTTGGGTGGGAATCCTTGCCCTTATCACATGGGGGGCCCAGAGCTCCCAGGATTCCTCCATGCCCNCAGGACCAGCCCGGTAGACAGGTCTGTGGCCTGCTGAGGCCTCTGTCCTCAGGCTCAGACTTGGGTGGGAATCCTTGCCCTTATCACATGGGGGGCCCAGAGCTCCCAGGATTCCTCCATGCCCTCTACCTGGTGTGGGGCTCCTCTGGGCTCGCCCACATGCCCCTTGACTCCAGAGTTCCGACAGCCTGGAAGAGGGCAGGAGGCAGGCTCCAGGGCACCCCTGACCTCCAGCAGAGCCTGCTCACCCCTTTCCTATGCCCAGAAACCTTCTCTGAACCAGAGCGTGGTCTGCAATGTGGGGACTTGCCCCCAGAAAGCCCTCCTAGGGTGTGGCTGCCGGAGTCACACTTGGGATCATTGTCATCTCTTTCTCCCACTGGAAAGAAAATGTGTCCCATGTCATGCGTCCCTGGTCACATCCAATCAGTGTCCAAGTCCTCATGATCCTCCCTCCTTGAAATCTCTCCAGCCCATGCTTTTCTCTTATCCCCCTGGCCTGGGCCACCCAAGACATGACCCCAGGTCCTCCCCTGTGTGGAAGGACTCAAGTTCCCTCATTTCCCCCAAACCCCTCGGTGAGTAATTCTCAAAGCAGAGCAGAATCCAATGCCCTGCCTGAGAAGTCGCTGCCCTCACAGCACAACCTGACTCTTGCTGGCTTATCCTCACTTCTTGTTCCCTGGAAGATGGGGTCACAATTCTTGCATTCAATCTATGGGTGCCCTTATTGCCTGCCATGATGGTCCACAACCACCTTGAGCTGCACTGGGGAAACTTCTCATCCTCAGGGCAATCCGTCGCTTTTTCTGGGGTTTGCCCCAGCCTGCCCCTTGAACACTGGCAAAATCCCAAGTCTCCTTGCTTGACATGAGGTAAGGGGCAGCTTCTGGGCTTGGTCTGCTTTATGCTTCCAGCCCCAGGTTGGCCTGAGACACTTCGTGCTGAGGACAGTCTGGCATTACCCAGGGCTTGCCCTGCTTACGATGCAGCAAATGGTACCCGCAGTCAACTTGTTCCATCCCTTAACCTACTCACTCCTGAGGCTGGTGGCCCTGCTAAGCCACCCCACCCCCCAGTGAAGGACAGCAGAAAAGGAAACCGAGAGCAGCGGCCCCAGGGCAGCGACAGATAGACCGGCACAGGAGCTGAGAGCACACATTTCATTTCAAAGCCAGGCTGCCTGGGTGCTCATCCTCATTCAGCCACTTTCTGGGCAACTCCACGTTGGCTACTTTACCTCTCCTATTCATCTCTAAAACAGTGATGTTGCTAGTACCTGCCTCGTTGATTCTCATAAAGACTAAATGAGTTAGTACAAATAAAACGCTTAGAATAGTGGCTGGAACAAGGCAAGCCATATATGAACATGACATGAATCCAAAATGCTTCCCTGGTGGCCCAGTTGTTAAGAATCTGCCTGCCAATGTGAGGGGAGTTTGGGGGAGAATGGATACATGTATATATGGCTGAATTCTTTCACTGTTCACCTGAAACTCCAGTATGAAATTAAAAGTTAAAAAAAAAAGAATGGATAAACAACAAGGTCCTATTGTATAGTGCAGAGAACTATATTCAATATTCTGTAGTAAACCATAACAGAAAAGAAAAAAACTCAACCTATTACAAATCACAATAGATTCGAGGCTGTCAAGAGTGACTTTTCAGTAATGAAGCGTTATAGTAACTCGATTATTATTTTGGTAACCAGCTTGATACTATGTATGCTAAATAAAGAGCTAAAAAATTTTTTAAATGCTCTCAGGGACTTCCTTGGTGGTCCAGTGATTAAGAATCCACCTGCCAACCAGAGAAGAGTTTTGGGGAGAATGGATACATCTTTATGTATGGCTGAGTCTGTTTGCTGTCCACCTGAAACTATCACAACATTGTTAATCAGCTACACTCCAATAGAAAATAGAATAGAAAAGAATCCACCATGCAAGGGACACGCGTTCCATCCCTGGTCCAGGAAGATCCCACATGCTGCGGAGCAACTGAGCCCCAGAGCCTAGACCTCGTGCTCCCCAACAAGAGAAACCACCACAACCAATAGCCCCCACTCGCCACAACTAGAGAAAGCCCGTGTCCAGCAACAAAGAGCACAGCCAAAGATAAATAAATTTCCTTTTAAAATGCTGTCAAATGGTTCCCCTGTCCTGTTGCTCAAGTCAAGATATCTCCACATATGTATCCAGGTTCCATTAACCATCACCTGCTGTTGACAGAGGTCCCCTTCCCCCAAATAAACCCCACATGGCCCAACCTCACTTGGTCTGGGACATCACTATGCCCAGGCTCTGCAGGGTGGTGTGGCAGCTTCTGGGACTTTACTTGAAAAAAAGCTGGAGCTTGCCTTTTGCAGCCCATCACCCCATCCTCCAATCTGTTTCCTAAAACACGGATCTGCCATCTGCAATCACGAGGATGAGAGCTACTCCCANGGAGGCCCTGGGGTGCTCATGGGGAGCGGGGGTGTGGGGAGGCCCTGGGGTGCTCACGGGGAGCGGGGGTGCGGGGAGGCCCTGGGGAGCAGGGGTGCAGGGAGGCCCTGGGGTGCTCATGGGGAGCGGGGGTGTGGGGAGGCCCTGGGGTGCTCACGGGTGCAGGCGCGCAGGGAGCGCCCTACTCAGAGCAATAACAGGGAGGCGGTTCCCCTACTCACAGGGGTCACAGGGAGGCGGGCCCCCTACTCACAGGGGTCGCAGGAAGGTGAGCTCACGGAAGGTGTCGGCTCTGACTTCCCAGATGCGGTTATGCTCGAGGCCGCGAGGGCAGCAAGAGGTTTGCTGAGCCCAGGGCTGAAGGCTTCCTGCCCCAACCCTGCGCCCTGGGAAAACGGAAGGACCCAGCTGGCAGAAGTGACCAGAATTAAGGGAGCACGGGGGCCCCAGCTGCCTTAGGTAACAGTCGGTCGGAAAACTAAAGCTACAAACCATCCCTGTGGCTCCAAGGGAGTGAGTTTCCAGGGTTCCCCAGGGCCTGGCTCCCAGCCCTACTAACTTCACCTGGAGGGCCCTCCAGACCCTCTTCCAGCAGCAGAGNGCACGGGGGCCCCAGCTGCCTTAGGTAACAGTCGGTCGGAAAACTAAAGCTACAAACCATCCCTGTGGCTCCAAGGGAGTGAGTTTCCAGGGTTCCCCAGGGCCTGGCTCCCAGCCCTACTAACTTCACCTGGAGGGCCCTCCAGACCCTCTTCCAGCAGCAGAGCCCAGCAGGCCAGTGTCTGAGTGGGAGGTGGACCCTGGGCCTTGGGACAGCAGGACCCGCCCTGGCCCCAGGGCGCAGACACGGCGGTCTGTGGGCCCCGCGCTGGGGAGACAGGAGCTCGGAGAGCCTGAGACAGGGCTCTGTCCTCGCGGATCCCGCAGCCTGGTTCCCTCCTGAACACGAGTGTGCGCGTGTGAGTGTGCATTTGTGGAAAATGAGAGCCCAGGGCCCCTGCAGGCCCGCAGCCGCCCGCTCCCTGTCCAGCCCTGATCACCGCCACATGCTGCTGGACCTCCGAGGAGCGGCCTGAGGCGCATCTGGGCTCCAGCTCCGGAGCCATCACCCGCAAGTGCTGCCTGTCCCGGCCCCACTGAGTCCCCAGCCCGGGGCGGAAGGTCAGCGCGCCTGCCAGCCCCACCCTTGGGCCCTGCCTCAGACTCACATCTCCTCCAGCTTCTGACAGCCGCGCAGGCTGGGCAGCCCCTCGAGCCGGTTGTGAGACAGCTCCCTGGGGACAGGTGGGGGCGGTGAGGGGAGCCGGCCGCCAGGGACACGGCTGGGCAGGCTCCTCACCCCACCCGGGTCCTTCGGGACTCCCCTCCTCACAGGAGGCCTGGGGGACACTGGCAGGGCCCGGGGTTGGGGTGCAGGAGCTGAGGGGCGCAGAGGCTGCCAGCAAGGCCTGAGTGCACCACACCAGCTGGCGAGGCTCAGGCACGGAGCTGACGCCCTTGGGGATCCCTTGGCAACCCTCCATCCCGCTGAGGCATTGGAGGGGACAGGACCCCCAAGGACACACCGCCTGTTGGTGGCGGCTGGACCCCGTCTCAAGCCGGGGGCGGCGGTGGGCGTCCAGGCCCAGCGGGACCCCGCCCATGACTGGACACTGAAGCACCTCCGCGGTCCCAGGAGGGCGCATTTTCCTTCATGGACTCGGGAAACTTACTAGAACCACTCCGGAGGGACCTACGACCTCCCAGTGCCTCCCACCCTCCAAAACAGCCCCAGATGACGAGCATGAGGTCAGGACCACTGAAGGGGGAGCCAGGCCTTGCCTGGCGGGAAGTGGTGGAGCTGGGCCTCAACCTTGTTCTGACCATGATCACAGGGGCTTCTGCTGGAACCAGGAGAGGCGGCCTGGTCACTCCTGGGCAGCTCTCTCAGCCCAAGCTCCCCCACCCACCAGGAAGAGCAGAGAGTCCCCCAGGGACAGAGGCCGGAGGGACCAGGCTGGGCCAGGCCACGGCCGCGGGGAGGGCAGGAGGCACTCACAGGACACGGAGCCTGGGCAGCTGCTGGCACATCCGCGGGGGCAGCCACTGGAGCCCTGTGCCGGTCAGCGTCCTGCAAGGACGACAGGCCTGCACCGCGCCGCCGCCGCTCGGGCCGCTGCTCTCTGGGGCTCGGGGCTGACAGAAGCTGGGGCCTAGGGCGGGGGTGCCTCAGGGGGAGGGGGCGGAGAGGCACAGCCGGGCCGCGGTCCTGCAGCCACACACCCCCACGCCCCTGAGGGTCCCCATGTCCCCACCACACAGCGGCTGGACTCTGCAGCCCACGCGGGGCCACAGGCAGGCGTTCATGGAAACCCAGCCCACGTGGGGACAGGGACCCCACCCCTGCACCCGTGCCCCTGTGCCTGGAGAGCCAGCGGGGAGACCTGGGGAGCCGGGTGGGGGCCGGCAGGCTGGGCACCGCTGTCCCGAGAAGACCTGAGCCAAGGGCATCCTCGGGGAGCATGCCGTCCCTCAGGGGAGCTTCCGGTTCTGGGGTCCCCTGACTGCTCGGCGCCCTCTCACAGTGAGTGGGGAGCCCGCCTAGCTCTGAGGACACCCGTACCCAGACATTTCAGGACATGAGTTGGGAGCCAGGGGGCCAAGGAGGTGGGGTCACAGCCCTCCGCCCCCCATGGGTCCCCTGCGCTCCCTGGGTGGGCTGGGGACTGAGAAGCCCCAGGACAGGAGCAGCCCCCTCCCCCAAAACCGCCTGCCCTGCCCCCAGGGGGAGAGCTGTGGGCCCCTGGCCAGGCTGGAGCAGACGGCCAGACTTCAGGGAGCCTAGTCTGGGGAATCTGGGGTCCAAGGGTGTGGTGGGGGGCATCCACTCACAGGATCTCCAGGCTGGTGGTACCTCTGAGGTCTGGGAACTCCTGGATGTCCGTGGCGCCGTTCAGGGAACTGGGGGCAGAGCACGAGAGGGCAGGGCAAGGTCAGCATCTGGGGGCCCCCCGACCCCCCACCACCGACCGAAGGGCAAGGTCAGCATTCAGGGCCCCCCAGCCCCCACCACCGACAGAAGGGCAAGGTCAGCATTCAGGGCCCCCCAGCCCCCACCACCGACAGAAGGGCAAGGTCAGCATTCAGGGCCCCCCAGCCCCCACCACCGACAGAAGGGCAAGGTCAGCATTCAGGGCCCCCCAGCCCCCACCACCGACAGAAGGGCAAGGTCAGCATTCAGGGCCCCCCAGCCCCCACCACCGACAGAAGGGCAAGGTCAGCATTCAGGGCCCCCCAGCCCCCACCACCGACAGAAGGGCAAGGTCAGCATTCAGGGCCCCCCAGCCCCCACCACCGACAGAAGGGCAAGGTCAGCATTCAGGGCCCCCCAGCCCCCACCACCGACAGAAGGGCAAGGTCAGCATTCAGGGCCCCCCAGCCCCCACCACCGACAGAAGGGCAAGGTCAGCATTCAGGGCCCCCCAGCCCCCACCACCGACAGAAGGGCAAGGTCAGCATTCAGGGCCCCCCAGCCCCCACCACCGACAGAAGGGCAAGGTCAGCATTCAGGGCCCCCCAGCCCCCACCACCGACAGAAGGGCAAGGTCAGCATTCAGGGCCCCCCAGCCCCCACCACCGACAGAAGGGCAAGGTCAGCATTCAGGGCCCCCCAGCCCCCACCACCGACAGAAGGGCAAGGTCAGCATTCAGGGCCCCCCAGCCCCCACCACCGACAGAAGGGCAAGGTCAGCATTCAGGGCCCCCCAGCCCCCACCACCGACAGAAGGGCAAGGTCAGCATTCAGGGCCCCCCAGCCCCCACCACCGACAGAAGGGCAAGGTCAGCATTCAGGGCCCCCCAGCCCCCACCACCGACCGAAGGGCAAGGTCAGCATTCAGGGCCCCCCAGCCCCCCGCCACTGACCAGAGGGCGAAGTCGGTATCCGGGGGTGCCCTCGACCCTCTGCCAGTGACCCCGGACCTTCCAGCCCCGGGGGAGGCAGACGCCCAGGAGGCCAGATCAGCTCCGTCCAGCCTGGCCCAGGCGGGGCCCATGGGACCCGCCCCATTTCAGAGCAGCAGCCTGCGTGCTTCTGGGGAAGTTCTGGCTGTGGGGGCTGCTCCCTGGAGCTGGGCAGCAGGTCTCCCTGAGGGTCAGTGCTGGTACCCTCCACACCGGGCACCCCAGCCCAGGGGCATACGGCCCGCACAGGACAGGAGCCCGGCAGGGCACGCTCTCCAACCCAGAGGAGCCCTGGGCTCGCACCCAGGCGAGAGGGCCCGGGGCCCAGCGCCGGCATCCAGGGTGAGGCTGGGGGCGCGCGTGAAGGTGAAGCCTGTGCCCCAGACTTGGGGGGGCCCTGGGCTGCTGTCCATGCACTGCCCCAAGGGAGGCTCTTTGAAGACCCACACGTGGGGCGTCTGGGGGTCGGGCCGAGGCCCAGGGGCCACGCGAGCAGGACCCCAACCGGGGATTGGGGCGGGGGAGCTCCGGGGATGGGGCGGAGGGGCTCCAGCTCACAGGGTGTGCAGCACAGGCAGGTGCCGGAACGCCGACTGCCCCACGAACTGGATCGGGTTGTCATAGAAGTGTCTGCAGGACAGACGAGACCTTCGCTGCCCTCCTGGTGGGCGAAGCACGTGTCCGCTCCCCCTACCCTCCCTGTCGCCCCAAAGGCCGGGACCAGCACATGGGGAGCCCCCCATCCCACCAGCCAACCACACCCTCCCCCAAGAGGAGCAAGGGCTCACATGGTCTGCAGCAGAGGGTTCCCCAGGAAGGCCTTCTCCGGGATGGCCCTAATGTTGTTGTTATGGAAACCCCTGGGGGAAAACACAGGCATCAGGGGGACCCCAGGACGCCCTCCGGCAGCCAGACAGGAAGGCTGGGGCCAGAGGGATGCAGCCAGGGACCCCGAGGACCCCCCTCCCGGCTCTGCCACCCTTGGGAAGGAGAGCCAGCGGGCTGGGGCGGGGGCAAGGGGGGAGAGGAGCAGGCCCGACCCCCAAGGGCAGAGCTCTGCAGGGTCCCTGGGAGGGCACTTGCAGGAGCACAGAGAGACGGAGCTCCCGGAGAAGACGCGGGCACCAAAGGGAGCTGGGCTTGGTCTCAAGGCCCTAAACTGGGGAGCAGACCCACAGAGGGGTGGGCCGGGGGGGAGACACCCGTGGCTGACGAGGAGAAATGGTGGGTGGAGCCCCCACCGAGTGCCGGGCTCTGGGAGCCGGGAATGGCGGGTCTGGCGTCGGGGAGGACCGTCCAAAGTCAACGCTAGACTGGGACACACGGTCCTCTCTGAGCTGCCCCAACACCCTCAGTCACTAAACTCCCCCCACCAGCACCCGCCTGCCTGCCAGGTTCGTGCAGGGCCCCGCGGGACTCTGCTCCTCCCATGTCTGATCGCCCACTTCTCGGCCAGGGCTGTGCTGAGTCCCAAGGGCCAGGGGCGCGAGCCCTGTCCTCGGGCTGCTGCAGACGGACAGACAGACACACACGCCCAGCTGCTGCTCCTGCTGCCCCAGCACGCACCCCGGAGCTCCACGCCCTCCCCAGAGCAGTGGGCTCCGGCCCCAGGACAGGCAGTCGTTCCTCTGGGGCCCTCCCCCGCGGCCCCGCGCCTGCCACCCAGCACCCCTGCCAGCGCTGGACCAGGTGAGGGGGGCGTGAGCCTGGCCCGCAAGGTCACAGGTGGCGGCAGGGCAGACCCTACGTGGCCTGGGGGCTTGGGCTCTGGCTCCAAACCTCCGCCGCCTGAACCGGCAGCATGCAGAGCCCGGCCCGCTGCCTGGCAGCCGCTCCCCACAAGGACCGCCCCTGCCACCCTGGGCCGCCCTTCTGCCGGCCCATCTCCCGTTGGCCCTTCTGCCTTCCTTCTCCCTCCCCGACTACCTCCTGACCACACGCAGCCTCCAAGGCTGACCTCAGGCCCATCAGCCCGCAGTGCCCTCTGGACACCCAGACCGTCATCGCTGAGGAGACAGTCCAGGGCTGGACCTACACGCCGGCCTTGAGCCTCCCTGTCCTGCCCCGAGCTCTGTGTCCTCGGGGGCCTGGGCACACCCCCAACCGTCTCACCCCAGCGTGCATGCAGCAGGCGCTCTGCAGAGCAGGTGCTGAGCAGCCCATACGAGACTGAGGTGAGCGGGGCTGAGGAGGGGCCCCAAGGCTCGAGTGAGGCTCCCGGGCCGGCCAGGCGGGGCCGGCCTCACTCTCCCAGGCCAGAAAGGCCCAGCTCGCTGGGGCCGCTCCAGGCCAGGCAGTGAGGCCGGTGACTGCTGGCCTGGGTCAGGGGGTTGCGACCTTGGGAGGTGAGGGCGTGGGGCCGCAGACACAGAGGACACCCGGGCCCCCAGTGGCGCTTACAGCTCCTGCAGGCGGCCCAGCGTCCGGACGGCCACGGGGAACTCGTGCAGCGCGTTGTAGCTCAGGTCTCTGGAAAGGAGGCGGGCGGTCACTGGGGGCGGCTCCCGGGGGTCGGGGCCCGGGAAACGGATGCTGGGCTCTGGGTTGGCTGAAGGGAGGGCCTGCCTGGCCGCAGATCTGTCTACGGGAATACTGTGCTGATACCAGCCCTTCAGAAGGGCCTCAGGGACAGCAGCGGCCAGAAGGGGCCCGGGAGCAGAGGCAGGTTAACAGTGCAGCTGCCGGGGCCAGGGAGAGGCCCTGGACACCCCCCGGGCCCACCCCAGCCCATGCTGCAACCCCCTCCAGAAAGGCACCCCCGCCACGAGGGGACCCCTGCTGGCCTGCTGGCCCGCTGCCCCGTGTGGGATGACGGCCTCAATGGGGGCTGCCGATGGCCAGCACCCAGGCCCCTGGCCCCCAGCCCCGAGTGGACGCCCCACCGCGGGGCAACAGCCTCAATGGGGGCTGCCGATGGCCAGCATCCAGGCCCCTGGCCCCCGGCCCCGAGTGGACGCCCCGCCGCGGGGCAACAGCCTCAATGGGGGCTGCCGATGGCCAGCATCCAGGCCCCTGGCCCCCGGCCCCGAGTGGACGCCCCACCGCGGGGCAACAGCCTCAATGGGGGCTGCCGATGGCCAGCATCCAGGCCCCTGGCCCCCGGCCCCGAGTGGACGCCCCACCGCGGGGCAACAGCCTCAATGGGGGCTGCCGATGGCCAGCATCCAGGCCCCTGGCCCCCGGCCCCGAGTGGACGCCCCACCGCGGGGCAACAGCCTCAATGGGGGCTGCCGATGGCCAGCATCCAGGCCCCTGGCCCCCGGCCCCGAGTGGACGCCCCACCGCGGGGCAACAGCCTCAATGGGGGCTGCCGATGGCCAGCATCCAGGCCCCTGGCCCCCGGCCCCGAGTGGACGCCCCACCGCGGGGCAACAGCCTCAATGGGGGCTGCCGATGGCCAGCATCCAGGCCCCTGGCCCCCGGCCCCGAGTGGACGCCCCACCGCGGGGCAACAGCCTCAATGGGGGCTGCCGATGGCCAGCATCCAGGCCCCTGGCCCCCGGCCCCGAGTGGACGCCCCACCGCGGGGCAACAGCCTCAATGGGGGCTGCCGATGGCCAGCATCCAGGCCCCTGGCCCCCGGCCCCGAGTGGACGCCCCACCGCGGGGCAACAGCCTCAATGGGGGCTGCCGATGGCCAGCATCCAGGCCCCTGGCCCCCGGCCCCGAGTGGACGCCCCACCGCGGGGCAACAGCCTCAATGGGGGCTGCCGATGGCCAGCATCCAGGCCCCTGGCCCCCGGCCCCGAGTGGACGCCCCGCCGCGGGGTGATGGGCACAGGGGTCCATGAGAAATCACAAGCATTGTTCACACCACGGATCAGGGCTTTGGAGGCGTCCACAGGGCAGAGACAACCAGACAGCCCGCATGCCTTTCCTCATGAACACGCTAACATCTGACAGAGGCATCCTCTCCCAACTGGAATACAAGCTCCCGAAGGCACAAGCTTTGCTCTTTTCTCATCAAAACCCCAGAAGAGCCCTGGCTCAGAGCCGCGGCCAGCAGACCTGTCGCCTCCACACGTGAGTCAGGGGAAGGTGGAGACGGTGCACCCAACGGGAGACACACATGGGCAGCCCGAAGGTGCCCAGGTTCAAGAGGCACCAGTGCACCCTGAGTGGCGCCCTCGGCTGCTGGGGCAAGAAGGCTGGGCAGGTCCCTGGGGGCTAGCTACTTCACCAGACTGAGCGGTCCCAGCCCTCTCACCAGCTTCTGGTCAGGAATTTTGCCAGGAACGGCCTGACAGACAGTGGGAAAGACACGTGGTAAAAGGCATGTAAACTAAAAGGCTATTTTTACAGAAATATGTGGGAGAATAAAAATGGTGCAAATGTCTAAAAGAATTCTGCAAACCACACACCAAAGAGGTGGTCTGAGTTTTCCCATCTGGACATCTACACAGCTTCGAGAAGCTGGGTAGCTGCCAAGCCCTGCTTCATCAGGGGCCGCGCCTCTGATCTAACTGCCCAGGAACACCCCTGCCAGCTCTCTGCCCCCCGAGGAACCAGCTCGGGGTGGAGGGTATTTGCTGCCGGCCCCAGACACATGGATGCCCACCCAGGGGGAGTGGGTGGCAGTGGGGTGGACGGGAAGCGTCATCTGGACAGCGGGCCAAGTGGCTGCGGCCGGATGTGGTGGGTCCCGCCAGCCCAGGTGCTGGCCTGTGTGGATGGAGCTGCAGGCAGTGGGGGTGCGGACCAGGTGTGGGGACAGGCAGGTCTTCGGGGCAGACAGGTGGGTCTGCAGGTTCCATGGGTCATGGCCCCGGTCCAAGCGTGGGCACAGGCTAGACCTCAGGAGGAGAGCGTGGTCTGCAGGAGGTGGGGGGAGGCGAGGGGACGGCCGGGCAAATGGCACTGTTTCTAGGGGAGGCAGGGGGACGCGTGCTCTCCGCCCTGGTTTCTCCCTGCTTGACGGTGTCCCCGGACACCCTCGCCAGCTCCGAGCCTTCCTGGGGGCTGGCAGGCAATGCTCGCGCTACACCCGCATTACGGCCGAGGGGAGGTGGCACAGGACTGGAGAAGGTTCCAGACCACGGCCAGCGTGACTGGGCCACGGCGGGGCCGCTGTGTCCGCTCCAAACCCCGTCCCCTCTGTCTGCAGCCACATTGCCCAGTGCCGCAGCCACCAGTCCCGTCGGCCGCGCGCGCGCGCGCCACATTCATAACGTTGAGGGTTTTGGACCACGCTCCAACCGCCCGGTCCCGAGAGCTGGGCTCCGTGTCAGCGGCCCCGATGGAACCTCCCCATGGCCACAGGGAGTTCTGTCCTGCATTGCCGTCCTTGGTGATAGGAGGCACGGCTGGGATCTCGGGGTTCCCGGCTCCCCACGGTCAGCGTGGCCACAGGGCTGGTCCTCCCCACAGAACCAGGAGAGCAGGCTTTATAAAGCACCCAGCCTGCCCCCTGTGCCCTCCCCCCACTTCCACCAGCTGGAGGCCAAGTGCCAGGGCCCTGGGCACGCCCAGGCCCCATGCCACCATGTGGAGCAGGGCCACCTGCTAGAGAGACGTGGCCCCGCACCCCACCGGCGAGGACACGGTCCAGGAATAAACTCCTCAACTCCTCCCTGGCTTGAGCCACGCCCTGGGCCTTGGTCCACTGGTGATGGCCCTGGGGCCCTGCGCTGACCCAGCGTCACACTGGGGCTTGGCCTCAAGTCTGGGGCCTGAGTTGTTGCTGTTGTTCAGTCACCAAGTCGTGTCCAGCTCTCTGCAACCCCATGGACTGCAGCTCACCAGGCCTCCCTGTATCTCCTGGAGTTTGCTCAAACTCATGTCCACTGGGTTGGTGATGCCATCCAACCATCTCATCCTCTGTCGTCCCCTTCTCCTCTCACCTTCAATCTTCCCCAGCATCAGGGTCTTTTCCACTGAGTCGGCTCTTTGCATCAGGTGGCCAAAGTACTGGCGCTTGAGCTTCAGCATCAGTCCTTCCAACGAGTGTTCAATATTGACTTCCTTTAGGATTGACTGGTTTGATCTCCTTGTAGTCCAAGGGACTCTCAACAGTCTTCTCCAACACCACAATCATCAATTCTTTGGCACTCAGCCTTCTTTATGGTCCAACTCTCACATCTCTACATGACTACTGGAAAAACCATAGCTTTGAATAGACATACCTTTGTCAGCAAAGTGATGTCTCTGCTTTTTAATATGCTATCTATGTTGGTCATAGCTTTTCTTCCAAGGAGCACGTGTCTTTTCATTTCATGGCTGCAGTCACCATCCACAGTGATTTTGGAGCCAAGAAAATAAAGCCTCTGTTTCATTTTTCCCCCTTCTATTTCTCATGAAGTGATGGGACCGGATGCCAGGATCTTCGTTTTCTGAATGTTGAGCTTTAAGCCAACTTTTTCACTCTCCTCTTTCACTTTCGTCAAGAGGCTCTTTAGTTCTTCACTTTCTGCCATAAGGGTGGTGCCATCTGCATATCTGAGATACTGATATTTTTTATATTATTGATATTTCTCCCGGCAATATTGACTCCAGCGTGTGCTTCATCCAGCCCGGCATTTCACATGATGTAGTCTGCATACAAGTTACATAAGCAGGGTGACAATACAGAGCCTTGACAGACTCCTTTCCCCGTTTTCAACCAGTCTACTGTTCCATGTCTGTTTCTGTTGCTTCCTGACCTGCATACAGNACCCAGCCTGCCCCCTGTGCCCTCCCCCCACTTCCACCAGCTGGAGGCCAAGTGCCAGGGCCCTGGGCACGCCCAGGCCCCATGCCACCATGTGGAGCAGGGCCACCTGCTAGAGAGACGTGGCCCCGCACCCCACCGGCGAGGACACGGTCCAGGAATAAACTCCTCAACTCCTCCCTGGCTTGAGCCACGCCCTGGGCCTTGGTCCACTGGTGATGGCCCTGGGGCCCTGCGCTGACCCAGCGTCACACTGGGGCTTGGCCTCAAGTCTGGGGCCTGAGTTGTTGCTGTTGTTCAGTCACCAAGTCGTGTCCAGCTCTCTGCAACCCCATGGACTGCAGCTCACCAGGCCTCCCTGTATCTCCTGGAGTTTGCTCAAACTCATGTCCACTGGGTTGGTGATGCCATCCAACCATCTCATCCTCTGTCGTCCCCTTCTCCTCTCACCTTCAATCTTCCCCAGCATCAGGGTCTTTTCCACTGAGTCGGCTCTTTGCATCAGGTGGCCAAAGTACTGGCGCTTGAGCTTCAGCATCAGTCCTTCCAACGAGTGTTCAATATTGACTTCCTTTAGGATTGACTGGTTTGATCTCCTTGTAGTCCAAGGGACTCT
The DNA here is from genome assembly GCA_006410615.1 of Neotragus moschatus. Lineage (NCBI taxonomy): Eukaryota > Metazoa > Chordata > Mammalia > Artiodactyla > Bovidae > Neotragus > Neotragus moschatus. The sequence continues at coordinate 14,394 of SJYA01004590.1, forward strand.
CAACAGTCTTCTCCAACACCACAATCATCAATTCTTTGGCACTCAGCCTTCTTTATGGTCCAACTCTCACATCTCTACATGACTACTGGAAAAACCATAGCTTTGAATAGACATACCTTTGTCAGCAAAGTGATGTCTCTGCTTTTTAATATGCTATCTATGTTGGTCATAGCTTTTCTTCCAAGGAGCACGTGTCTTTTCATTTCATGGCTGCAGTCACCATCCACAGTGATTTTGGAGCCAAGAAAATAAAGCCTCTGTTTCATTTTTCCCCCTTCTATTTCTCATGAAGTGATGGGACCGGATGCCAGGATCTTCGTTTTCTGAATGTTGAGCTTTAAGCCAACTTTTTCACTCTCCTCTTTCACTTTCGTCAAGAGGCTCTTTAGTTCTTCACTTTCTGCCATAAGGGTGGTGCCATCTGCATATCTGAGATACTGATATTTTTTATATTATTGATATTTCTCCCGGCAATATTGACTCCAGCGTGTGCTTCATCCAGCCCGGCATTTCACATGATGTAGTCTGCATACAAGTTACATAAGCAGGGTGACAATACAGAGCCTTGACAGACTCCTTTCCCCGTTTTCAACCAGTCTACTGTTCCATGTCTGTTTCTGTTGCTTCCTGACCTGCATACAGGTTTCTCCGGAGGCAGGTAAGGTGGTCTGGTTTTCCCATCTCTAAGAATTTTTCAGTTTGTTGCGATCCACACAGTCAAAGGCTTTAGCATAGTCAGAGAAGCAGAAGTAGATGTTTTTCTGGAATTCCCTTGCATTTTCTGTGATCCAACAGGTGTTGATGATTTGATCTCTGACTCCTCTGCCTTTCCTAAATCCAGCTTGAAGATCGGGAAGTTCTAGGTTCAGGTACTGTTGAAGCCTCATTTGAAGAATTTTGAGCATTATTACTGGCCTAAGAGATGTTTCTAAAAAGGGAAGCAGAGGCTGTCATCCTTCCAGACGCTTGGAGAAGCCTTCCCACGACTCACAGAGCAGCGTTCTGTGCCCCGTGGCCTCCGACCCCTGGAGTGACCTTTCAGCTCCACCAACCATCTCACCTGGTGGAGTCTCCCCCTCCCGGGTACAGCTGCGACCCCGGGGCCCTCGGCCCGCACCCTTGCCCCACATCTTCAGGGCTCCCAGCCCTAGGCACCCTTGGAGTGCTGCCTCCTGAAGCCAACCCTGTCCCTGTGGTCAGAACAGCTCTCTCCCTCTTACGGAACTTTTCTGGTGTTCTCTCCAGAAACGCGGTCAGGGCACAGGAGAAAGTGCTGGTGGGGTCACGCTCCTGGAGAGACGGGGGCGGCTGTGGTCGCGGCTGGAGCTGCTCCGCTCGCGGGCCGTTTGGCTCCTGCGCCAGCCCTTCAAGCAGGCACAGTCATCACCTCTGCTCTGCGAAGAGGGAGGCCGCCCTGGACAGCAGCTCGAGGAGAGGCTACTCGGACCGCGGCCCCGGGCGCGGGCGCCCAGCACGGGGCTGCCCTGGTTCACTGCGTCCTCCTCCTGGCTCATACCATCTGCCCGTGAGACCAGAAGCCTGCTGTCACCAGGAAGCGGACAGGACCCCCTGTGGGCTTCCCGAAGCCCAGGCACCGGCTGTGTGTGCGACGTCCACCGTCAGGGCGATGGTCTGACCCCCTGGGCCCTCGGGCCAGTGGTGACCTGCGGGCTCCTGAGGATGGAGCCTGCCTTCCCTGGTGGAAGGCTGATTCCTCCGTAGCGGGTGACTCACAGGGCCTTAAACCTCAGCTGGAAATCTGAAGGCTGTGGAGTCCATTATCTTTAACGGCCTGGAATCAGCCACAGCCCAGAGCTCCGGGAGCCGGAGCCGGGAGCAGAGGGGAGGTGCTGAGGTTAAAAGGATCCCGTTCCCAGCTCCAGCCAGAGCTCGGTCTGGAAGTGCAGCTGCTGTGGCTGGTCCTCCCCCCGTGTGCTCATCTAGCCAAGCCCAGCAGGATGATGGTGTCGGCGAATGAGGCCGGGGACACGCCAGGGCCGCCTCCTGGGTCTCTTTCCATCCGCTGTGCAGCAGTGGCCACTCCTGGGGTCCACAGAGCCTCACTGTGGATTCGGAGCAGAGCCAGCAGGATTACCATCACCTTGTCCAGCCCCAACATTTTACTGATCAGGAACTGAGGCTCAGAGAGAAGCTGTGGACCTCTGCCCATCAGAGCAGGACCCCGAAGCTGGCGTGCTCTCTCGGCTCCGGGCTAACACGTCTCGGAGCTACCCAGAGCGCGTCCCGCTGGGCTCCAGGAAGCAGGGCCACAGCAAGGCTTTAGGGAAAGTGGGAGAGAGGGTGAGCAGAGGGGGTTCCGGCTTCCCCAGCTGCTCGCAAGCAGGTCAAGGTGGGTGACTGAGCTGGAGGCCGGGTCTTCTGTGCATTTTCGTCTTTGGAACGGGTGGTAAAGTCCTGATCGTCAGGGGCCGGCAGCATCACCTGGGCCAGGCGCTGACCTCTGCGGGACTTGCTCCTCACCCGCTCCTCAGGGGACGCCCACCGCGCGGGGCGCCCTGCTCACCGGGCCCCGAGCGCATAGAGAGGGCTTCTCTCCCGCTCCCTCTTCCTGGACATGAGGCTCCAAAGCGGAGGACAGACCCACAGGTGGTCTACACTTTCCACAGCCATCAAGAGGTTACCATCATCAACGCGGCTTCCGCTGACACTTTTACTCTCAAGGCTAACGTTAATTGCCAGATGACAGACAAAGGCGCGTGGGGGAACGTGGGGGAGCCCAGACGTTTCTGAGGCCATAAACCCCGAGTCCCCTTCACCCCCACGGCCAGGACGCAGGGCGGCCACACGCAGTGAGCGCAGCACGTCTGCACTGCTGAGCCGAGCTGGAGCGACCCCACACGCTCGGGGCACACGAGCACGGCAGGACCAACTCGGCCGCTTTCCTCACGGCCTGCCTCCCAGGCCCCCCGTCAGCAGAGGCAGCAACTAGCACGGCGTCCTCCTTTCTGCCGAGAGAGGAACACGCCCTTCGCCTCCCTCCACCTCCGCCCTCTTCTTGGCCAGAAAGAAACCCTGGACGTCCCTGCCGGGGTAGTCCTGCCGACTGAAGTGCAGCTGCTGTTCCGACCTCGAGGGCCCACGCTGCCCCGCCCTCAGGAGGGCCCCGAGAAGCCTCGACTGGCAGAGAGAAAACGCTCCAAAGCTGGAGGTCGCCCTGGGGCACTCGGCGCTGGGACTCCACCTCCGCCTGCCGCCTGTGCGGCAGCCGCTGGCCTCAGGCACCCCTCGCCCTGAGCACGCCCCTCCCCACCCCCTCGGGCCGCGGGCGGACGGCCACCCGAGGGCGACAAGCCTCCTCCCCCTCTGGCTCCTCCCAGACTCCCTGCGTCAAGGCTGGTGGCCTCGTCACATCCTCACCACCTTGCCCAGAAAAGCCCCGGTGCTCTGAGATGCGATGTTCAGAGAAGGACTCGGTGCCCTAGGTGAAGGCGGGTCCCCGCAGCAGCACCCCTCAGCTGGACCACCGGGACGCGGGGCCGTCCGTGCAGGTCACAGCGCAACACCGCGGCCTGAAGAAGGGGCCCGAGGCTGGGCCGCGGGGCGTGTGGGAGGGGACCTCGAGTCAGGCAGGGACGAGGGAACACCTGGTGGGTGTCTCTCCAAGCTAGACAGCGTGACAGGGCTTTGGGGCGCTCCCAGGCTGTGGGTCTTTAAGTCTGGTTCTGGCCTTAGAGCCACATAGCCCCTGTGACGAGGGCTACGCCTTTCTAGTTCATAAACATCCCCTGAGCCTACAGCAGGGGCCTGGCACACACTTGACACCCAGCAGCATTCACGAAGCCAGTGAACTGAAGAAGCAGGAGAAAGGGCGGTCCCCGCCTCCTTCTTGGGGGCTCAGGGGGCCAGACCTCAGCCCCCCAGGCCTCTTTCCACAGCGTCCTCCGGAAACCTGCAGCTCAGCCGTCTACAGGCCCTCCTTCAACCATCTCCCCCACCCCACTGCGGACCAGCTCGACCAGGGCCCGGGGTGCAGGACACACAGGGCCTGCAGGCTGGGAGGGGAGCGGTGACAAGCACGGAGGCCACAGCTGCCCCAGAGAGAGCGGGGAGGGCTGCCCTGCCGCGGAGAAGACTCAGCCGTCGTCCTGGGTGGGACACGGGACGATGCGTCAGGAGCTCAGCTTGCTGCCTGTGAGGAGTCATTAGTGGTTCTGGGGAAGAGCCAGAGAAAAGATGTTTTATATGGAGCAATAAATTCTTCCGTGAGCCACAAACCCCCACAGATTTGCAGCTAATAAGCCCACAAGTGTAGATGACTAAGGACTGGCAAGGGAAGAGCTCAGTGCTCCCAGGGTTGGCCTCGGGCGGCTGAGGGCTGAGGCTAGACCAGAGGCAGGGCACCCCAGGCGCCAGCAAGCGGGCAGTGGAGCAGGCTGAACTGCAGCCCCCAGAAGACAAGCCTAAGTCCTCACCCTTGGAACCCGTGACCTTATTTGGAGAAAGGGTCTTTGCAGATGTAAGGTAAGGACCCTCTCAAGAGTGCTGGCTTATCAGGACGGGCAGCAGAGCCAACAAGATCCTCACCCGAAGAGGAGGACGCCCCAGGACGCCTTGAGAAGTGGACGCGGAGACTGCAGGGAGTGCCCACCAGCGCGGGGACCTCAGGGACCTCGGCAGGGGCCAGATGTGAGGGGCTCCTGCAGATTCCGCTGCAGACCCCTCAGAGGAACCACCCCCTCCAACCCGACTCCAGACCCCCCGCCCCCTAACCTGTGGGGGAATACAATTCTGGAGTTGTTTTTAAGCCACAGAGTTTGTCTAATTTGTTACGGAGCCACAGAAAACTAGCCAGTGGCTGTGCCCAACCTGCTGGGGATCCCTGTCCAGGCAGGCCTGGCTCAGGCGCGGGGGGCACTCTCCCTGCGCCTTCTGACTCAGTGCAGGAGGGAAGCAGGGAGGAGAGAGGCAGGAAATAAGAGTAAGTAACCACCGGGGAGAAAGGCGTGTCGCCGCCCACCTGACGCGACAGGGGCGACCGGGGAGAAAGGCGCGTCACCACCCACTCGACGCAACAGGGGCAACCAAGGAGACGGGAGAAAGGCGTGTCGCCACCCACCTGACGCGACAGGGACAACAGGCTGAAGCAGCCAGCGGGAGTGAGGGCCAGTGTTCCAGGCTCTGGGACGGTGAAACATTGCCCCCGCTTTCTACCTGTGGGGGCTGAGGCTCCCGCAAGCCCAGGAGACTCGCACGTGGCACGTGTGGATGGCAGAGCCAGGGTCTGGACCCTGGAGGCACCTCCAAGCAGAGCCGCCTGGGGGCTGTCCCTGGTCAAGGCTGGCCATCGGGCCCAGCACGGGGAGCTTCAGTTCAGTTCCGTTGCCCAGTCGTGTCTGACTCTGCAGCCCCATGGACTGCAGCACGCCAGGCCTCCCTGTCCATCACCAGCTCCTGGAGTTTACTCAGACTCATGTCCGTCAAGCTGGTGAGGCCATGCAGGCATCTCATCCTCTGTCGCCCTCTTCTCCTCCCGCCTTCAGTCTTTCCCAGCATCAGGGTCTTTTCAAATGAGCCAGTTCTTCGCATCAGGTGGCCAAAGTATTGAAATCTCAGCTTCAGCATCAGTCCTTCCAAGTAATAGTCAGG
>SJYA01004590.1:21537-33495 GCA_006410615.1 Neotragus moschatus
GGGTGTGGGGGGGGGGGTGTGGGTGGGGGCGCGCGGGCGCGGGCGCGCGGGTGTGCGCGGGGGTGGGGTGGTGTGTGTGTGTGTGTGTGTGTGTGTGCGCGCGCGCCCTGGGGTGGGGTGGGGTGTGTGTGTGCGTGTGTGTGTGTGTGCGCGCCCTGGGGTGGGGCGGGGTGTGTGTGTGCATGTGTGTGTGTGCGCGTGCGTGCATGCGTGCGTGTGTCTGGGCACCTGGCCCTCCTCCCGGGTGGAAGAGCTGAGGGCCACTCTCTCTCTGGAGAGGAGCCCGCAGCTCAAGCCTAGCTGCAGCTCAGGCCAGGAGGCTTTGGTGAGAGGGTCTAGGTGGTGGAGCCTCGGCCCTGCAGAGAGCTGTGCACAGAGGCCCCAGGGTGACCGCGGGGCTGCAGAGCGGGCCACTGACACTACAGTTCAAGGTCTGACTTCCTCTCCTTCCACTTCCAACTCCCCCCCCCCCCCCCCCCCCCCCNCTCGGCCCTGCAGAGAGCTGTGCACAGAGGCCCCAGGGTGACCGCGGGGCTGCAGAGCGGGCCACTGACACTACAGTTCAAGGTCTGACTTCCTCTCCTTCCACTTCCACCCCCCCCCCCACCGCCCCCCCCCAGGGTCTGGCTGTCCAGCCAGCCCCCCAACAAGCACTCTGGGCGACAGAGGACAAGAACACACTCCTTTTCAACGGGAGAGCAAATGTTGGAAGGAGAACTCAGTCCTCAGGGATTGGGTGGGAGGGTGTTGAGCTCACAGCTGGGGTGGGGTGCAGGGGAGCTGGTCGCCGGGGGCACCAGCTCCGTCAGAGCCCCCACGGCTCTCCTTCAGTCCACATGCGCCTGGCAGGTCAGCGTCACTGCGGGTGAGACACTGCAGGCCTCGCTGCCAGGCGGTCCTGCCCCCACAGCGGGTCCCTCAGCCAGGCCATGCCCTCCACAGAGTGGGCGCAGGCCCCGGGGCTGTGCGGCAGGCTGGCTCTGCTGCAGATGAAAGCCAGGTGGGCACTACCCGTGGCTCTGAAGCCCAGCCAGGCCGGTCGGGCCCAACGCCCCACACTGCCATCCAGGCTCGCTGAGAAAGAATCAGGCCGCCGCCCTGACGGTGAAGAAACCGCCACCAGCTGGCTTTTGAGAGGTGCCAACACACACCCACCATGGGCCCCCCACAGCCGACTTCCCAGCAGAGCTCCCCGCCCACCTGCCGGCCAGGCAGACAGGGCCTCCCCCGGCGCAGGCGCCTCGCGGCTCCAAGCCTGCCCCCAGTTCCGGGTCCCCACCACCCAGGGGCCGCTGGCACCAGGCACACAGCAGGCAGCTTACACGGGGCCCAGAGACCGGACCTGCTAGGGACTCGGGCCTGTTTCCTTGGCCAATCCCCGAGGTCCGCTCTGCCCACGGACAGTAAGTCCAGGACCAGCTCTGCAGACGCCCACAGCCCAGCAAGGCGACCCAGGGGCCTAGACCATGCTGTCAACTGTCCACCTGCCCCTGGCGGCCAGCCGGGCAAGGCTGGCTCTCCTGACCCCAGGCTGGGGCAGCGGCCCTCGCGTGAGGTTAGGCTGGGGTGGGCAGCCCCGCGCTTCAGCCTCGTGTCCCGTCTACTCCACGCAGCCCAGGCTCGCTGGTTCCAGGCACTATCTCCTCTGCTGCTTGGATGCAGGAAAACCCTCACCTCAGGAATGAGGTTCCGTGTGTAGGGTGGGGGGTCGGGGGGGCGAGACAGTGGCCTGTGAGTCAGGGCTCACTCTTGGTGACCTCCCAGGCCGAGCCCCGCCGTGGGTGACTGAGGCACAGCCCTCCCAGGAGCCGTGGGGTGGCGGGACCACAGAGGGGGCGCCGAGGGTATGGGCACGCTCGGGGCAGAGCTGCTCCAGGACGTGACATGGGGTCATGCAGCCTTCCCAGCGCCCACAGCTTGGGCGCTGATGGGCGCTCCCCACTCCTTCTGTCTCCAGGTTCAGGCCCTCATTCTTCCTGCTTGTCCTCAAAGCCCCACGTCCGTCTCGGATCTCGTGGGTTTTGGACTCCCTACGGGCACAGCCCTGCCGCAGGAAGAGGGGGTCGCCCTCTGAGAGCGACCCTCCAGGGTAAGGCCGCCCCCTCGGGACTCGGGCCCGTCGCCAGCACTCACAGAGTCTCCAGGTTCTGCAGCCCCTCGAAGCTGTGCACCCCCAGATGCTGGATGCGGTTGTCATGGAGATGCCTATGTGGGAGGAGAGGAGCGTCAGGGGTCGGACCCAGGGCCACGCGGCGGGGGCCGGGGGACAGACGCTCTCCAGCAGGAACAGCCACGTCTCCAAGGCTGGAGCGACCGCGGGCTACACCATGTCCGCCTCCTATCGGAGGAAAAAGCCAGAGGCATGGCCTCGGGCGGGTGGGGGTGGTGAATCTGGGCGAGACTCCCACGGTCAAGAGCAAACTGAAAGCAAACGACATCAAGACTGGGAACTCATGTAACCTGAGATGGAAAAAGATAAAATAAAATAAAAAATAAAAACTGAAAGAAACGACAGCATGTTCTCCCAGTTCCTAATGGAAAGAGCACAAGCCCCCAGCCCACAGGCATTAACACAGAGACGGGCCCCCAGCCCGATACCGTAACAAGCGCGGCAGCACAGCAAGGACAGCAGAAGTTGTAGCAGAGCCCGAGGCCGCAGAGGCGCCGGGGTCCTCAGCAGAGGCCCAGCTGTGAGGAGAAGGTCTGCGATGTCTCTGGGGAGCCCCGAGCTGGAGAGAGGCGTGGGGTCTTTCCGGGGGCGGGGGCAGGGAAGGAGGTGAAGGCTGCTCCGGAGCTGAGCAGGGCACCTCTGTAGGGAGAGAAGGAGCATCTCCCACGGCCTGAGCCTGCAGAGGGAGCCCTGCCTGCACACCACCCCACACTCCAGGGCCCCGGGCGCCCGGGGGCAGGTGACCCTCGTCCACCCACAGTCCCAGCCCACAAGCTGCAGTCTCGGGGGAGCCCAGGGGGCCCTTGGCGATGCAGCGGTCCCAGGAGGAGCCAGGGAAAGGTGTCGGCTGGCAGCTGTCAAGCACACAGCAGGAAACCAGGAGCAGAGATGCCAAGGCGCAGCCTGCAGGGAGCCGCCAGGGCAAGGGGCGCAGGACGCTCACCGGCCCCTTCTGCCGCAAAGCAGGCCCGTGAGCACCCAGAGACAGTGCTGTAAACAGGGGGGAGGAGGCTGTAGATTGTGAATCGAGGATCAAAACTACATCAGTAAAAACTGGTCAATACATTTGCAACCAGGAGCAATACAGGTGCTGCTGAGCACAGGGCGTCAGAGAGAGTGCCGAGCTGAGGGGCGAGGAGACATGGCCCGCGAGCCACACGCGGCGCCGACGGCTCCGGGGTCAGGGTTAGGCTGAGAGTTAGTTAACTAACCCCTTAGGGTCAGGGTTAGAGTCAGAGTCAGGGTTAGGGTCAGAGAGAGCGCCAAGCTGAGGGGCGAGGAGACACGGCCCGCGAGCCACACGCGGCGCCAACGGCTCCGCGGCCGGATCCAAAGGGAGACAAAAGGCATATTCAGAAGTACGACCCAGAAGAAAACCCTCCAAAATAAAGACTGGAATCCGGAGGTGACAGGCACACATTGTTTCAGGAAAATTAGATGAAGAAAATCCCACGCTGTGTCACACCCTAGTGAAGCTATTCAAGTTCAAAGATTAAAAACATCTTTGCGCAGGAGAAGGAAACGGCGAACAAAGGAAGGAATGAGGCTGGCCTCCCAGACGCTAGGAGCAGGGTGGCAGGCGTGGCGGGCGGGGACTGCGTGCTCCCCGCTCCTCCATCACAAGGCACCAGGCTCCGCAGGAGCTTCCCATTTGACGGGGCCACGGCCCCCGGCTTCCAGGAGGGAGCCCTGGGCCTCCCCACTTCCTCCAACTCTCAGCACACTCCAGCCTTTCTCCCCGCGCCCCCAGCCCACTGAAGCTCATCTCCAGCCCACTCTGCCATCTCAGCGCCTCCTGCTTCTGCACGTCCAGCCTCAGGCCTGCAGGCCACTGCAGTAACCCTGGCGTCCTGAGCGCCTCTGGCAGCCCAGCCTCCTGGGACTTCCGGTCCGGAGGAAGGGAGGAGACCCCCACCCAGGCCAGCACTGCAGTCCTCTCCTGCCCTCCCAGGGGTCCCCGCAGGGCGGCCTGTGAAGGCTCAGGGCTCGGGCTGAAGGGAGGCCCCTCTCCGCCAGCTGGTCACCCATGCCCCTGGCATGAGCCTCGAGCACCCATCTTCCTCCTCTGCGCTTTCCTGCAGCCCAGCCCGGAGCCCTGGGTGGCCTCCTGCAGCCCCCTTGCTTGCCCTGGACGGCCGCGGCCGCAGCAGCCCCTCCGCTGCCGAGGCTGGAGGCAGGAGAGGGCGGCACCGGCGCCTCCAGGCCTTCTCTCTCTGCCTCGCTCAGCCTGCCTGGCCCGGCTCTCCTGAGCTCTCCCGCCCCCGCACCCCTGGAGACCTGAGATCCTGGGCTGAGCTTCTGCACCCCACTCCTCGACCAGACCCTGGCCTCCGACCCCGACTCTTCCTCCACAACGTCCCTCAGCCCCGTGTGTCCGCCTCCGCCCTCCTGTGTCCCCACGTGTTCTTCAGGCCACCCTCCTGGGGCCTCTTCCCAACTCCAGGCCCCCCACCGGCAGGCCAGAGTCAAACCTGCGCTCCAAGGCCCCAGCTCACCCCCTAGCCTTCTCTCCAGCCACACTGGCCCACTCACCGGCGCGTTCTCACCGACACCTGCCGAGAGCCTGTGCCCCGCTCCTCAGCCATCCAGCTCTAAACCGTCCTTCCAGCCAGGACCACCCCGCAGGCCCCCGTCCCCCACCAGCTGCTCCGGCCACCCTGCGCCCGGGCCGAGGCTGACTCAGCACCCAGTGCCCTCATCCTGTGCTCCGGGGCAGCATCGCTGTCCTTCCCAGTCCCCCCGCCACTCCCCCAGGCCTGGGGCAACGGCCGGAGCTCCCTCCTGGCTCTGCGGGTCCCACAGGACGTGGCTCCTGCTCCCGGGGGCCCAACGTGAGGACCCTCATTCCAGCAGTTCTGTCTCTCAGAGACTGACGACTCTCAGGGAGCATCAGGACGCCACAGGGGCATCACCAAAGCTGGGATCAGGCCCCCGTCCTGCTCACCCTCTGCCAACCCACGGCCACCCAGCGAGGATGCTGCGGCCATCCCGCCAGAGGATGAGGCTCTGGAGCCGTTCATCCGCGTCTCCCGTCTCCCAGAGCAGAGAATCAGACAGTCGAATGCCGCTCCTCCCTCTCAGGAGAAACTAAGTCTTGTCCACTGCTTGGTTTGGAAAGTCGAACCAGATTTCCAAGAGCAGAGGCCTCGCGCCCACTCACAGAGTCTGGACATTCCCGTGGCAGTTAAGTCTGTAACCCGGAGCAATCACACACGGCCTCCAAGCCCTTGGTAATTGCCCTATGAACTCAGTAACCGTCCACGGCAATTAGCCAGGAGCTCACCCGTGCCCACAGGTCCCGGGGAGGCAGTGAGCCCCAGGCCGCAGGCCCTGCCCGGCACACCGTCTCCCGGGGCGCTCCCCCAGCAGCACTCTGCTCGCTGATCAAAGCCCTGGCTCTCCGCTGCTTCTCCATGCTGGCAGATGAAGTGAATTCATCCCACCCCTGCACCCACCCGGTGGCAGTCACTCCCGGCGGGCACTCTGGGAGTGGTACAGTCACAACCCGTGCTCAGAACTGCAGAGGGAACAGCGGCCGAGCCCGGTTCCCAGCCTCCGGAAGCGCTCCCAGTGCCGCCCGGCCTCCTGGCGGCCCAGGAAGGCCACCTCACTGTGCAACGGAAACCCCAGGGACACCGCTGAGAGCAAAGCCAGCGGGCACTCACAGCACCACGAGGCTGGACAGGTTCCGGAAGGCGTAGTCGGGGACGCGGCCGACGCGGTTCAGGGCCAGGGTCACGGCCTGCAGGGCGCGCAGGTGGCCGAGGGCCCCGACGGGGATCTCGGTGAGGGCGTTGTCGTCCAGCCACATGTGGCGGAGGGAGGTCAGCCCCTCGAAGCTCCTGTCCGGGACCAGGGAGATGAGGTTGGCATCCAGGCGCCTGCGGGAGGGGACAGGGAGAGTCTGGGCCAGGGCAGTGGGCCCCCCGGGCTCCACAGCCTGGCTCCTCAAGTCCCGGGTGCCCCTCCACTCCAGCCTGAGGCCCTCTATGCTTTGCGTCCCTGTTGGTGACCCAGCGCTGGTCCACAGCTCCAGACCACAGTGTCCCTCACGCCCAGGTTCCCTGTCTGCACCGCGGCTCCCCAGCTCTGAGGACGCTGGCTCCCAGCCCCGTCCGCTCCGGGCTGGGCCGGAAAGCAACGACAGTGCCCCATCAACCTGAGGACAGTTCCACCCATGGACGCAGCCAAGGAAAGAACTTCTCGGAGCCACAGGCCAATCCCTGGCACCTGACCCCAGCACCCCTGTTCCCCGCGGGTTTCTCAGCACCCCTATTCCCCAGCACCCCTGTTCCCAGCACCCCTGTTTCCCAGCACCCCTGTTCCCAGCACCCCTGTTTCCCAGCACCCCTGTTCCCAGCAACCGTTCCCAGCACCCCTGTTCCCCAGCACCTCTGTTCCCAGCACCCCTGTTTCCCAGCACCCCTGTTTCCCAGCACCCCTGTTCCCAGCAACCGTTCCCAGCACCCCTGTTCCCCGCACCCGTTCCCAGCACCCCTGTTTCCCAGCACCCCTGTTCCCAGCACCCGTTTCCCAGCACCCCTGTTCCCAGCAACCGTTCTCAGCACCCGTTTCCCAGCACCCCTGTTTCCCAGCACCCCTGTTCCCAGCACCCCTGTTTCCCAGCACCCCTGTTCCCCAGCACCTCTGTTCCCAGCACCCGTTTCCCAGCACCCCTGTTCCCAGCAACCGTTCCCAGCACCCCTGTTCCCTGCACCCGTTCCCAGCACCCCTGTTCCCCAGCACCTGTTCCCCAGCACCCCTAATCTCCAGTACCCCTATTCTCCAGCACCCCTGTCCCCCAGCACCCCTGTTCCCTAGTGCCTGACCCTTGCACCCAGATCCCGGTGTCCCTGCCCCCCAGGACCCTGCCCCCTAGCTCAAGGACCAGCTGTCAGACGGGGCTCCCTGCTTGGCTGATGCCTATGGGGGCTGCTAGATGTTGGACAGGCAGACAGGTGACAGCTTGTCTGTTCACAGCAGAGCGTCAAAGGAGGTGGAAGACCTCAGCCACGAGTTCAGGAAGACTCTGCCAGCTGAGCAGCCCGTCCCGGCTTCTCAGGACTGCGCCAGGCCTACACCCCTGTGCCTCCTGGCCTGGGGCTCGGGCTGAAGCCCCACCACCCGGCAGCTGGTCCCACAGGGTCGGGGCAAGCTGGCCGGTGGCCGTGGATCTGCCCATGGCCTCTGCTGTCTTGAGGGCTTTGCCCCGAGGCCTGGTTCTCCGCACGGGCATGTGGCACTTGTGCCATGGAAACCCCGGCCCCCAACCACACAGCCCGAAGCCCCCTCATCCCGGCCCCAAGGAAGACTGCAGTGCTGGGCGGTGGGGGCCTTTCTCCCGCCCCAGCAGCACGAGCCCACGCGCCGGTGGCCAGCAGGGCTCCACCTGCTCTGAGCTGCTCACCAGTACCCTCCCCATCCCTGGGAGAAATGCCAGGCCAGCCAGCAGGGGGCTGTGGGTGAACAGGCCGACCCCGGAGCCTTGGATGGGAGGGCAAACTGATCACGCCAGGCCCTGAAGCCTGCAGCGGCAGAGACCTCCACGCACGTCACACCTGGCCCGACGGCCACAAGCCCCTCTGTGAGGGCCTGTCCCTCTGGTCACTGTTCCCAGGCCCCTATGGCCCGACCGTGGCTACTGACCTGGGGGCCACAGGTGGAAGCAAATTCTAAGACCCTGCCCAGGCTGCCTGGCTCAGAAGGCCTGAGAGGGCCTGGAATCTGTCTCCACACACAGGTAGGTGGGAAAGGCTGGACGAGCATCGGCTCCATCCCTGCCCTCCGCGCCAGTGGGAAGGCCAGGCTGAGGGTCCCAGAGCAGTGTGACGGCCTGGGACGTGTTAGGAGGGGCCCCAGGAGAAGGGGGTGTCATGCAGCGGCCTGCCGGGAGAGGAGGAGTTAGCCAGTGAGGGGGACGGCAGAGGGAGGCCTGTGGGAGGCAAGCGGCCACGAGGGGCCTCAGGAAGGCGGGGGCGGGTGGGGGCAGGGCAGGGGCAGCCGGCGGGGCCAAGGGCAACGCTGCCGCAGGGAAACGGGGAGCCAGGAAGGGCTTCACCCAGGAAGGGCTTCATGCCAAGAAGGCCGTGGCCAGGATTCTGGTGCTAGGGAGGGGCCGTTCCAGAGGGGGACGTGTCAGCAAAGGGCCAGGCGCTCTGCACAAGCCCGTCACCCAGAAGCGGGCGTGGGCACGTCCTGGGAGCTGGAGGGTGAGCTCGATCACTGCAGCGTCGGGTCCCTGGAGAGTCCCCTCCTGGTGGTGCCCCTGCGGCCCTGCCCTGGGATGTCCCTGCACTCCCAGGGGCCAGCTTTGCAGGCTCCCTGGCACAGGACTGTCACCCGGCAGTTCCGGGCGCCTTGGTCAGCCCCACACGGACACGCCCTTCGCCTCGCCCCACCCCAGGGTCCACCACAGACCCTCGCAGAGCAGGCCCGTGGGATTGGCATCCGCGGCCCCATGTGGCCTCACCTCCTCCCTGCCAGCATTCAGGGCCCAGGGTACCGAGAGTGAGCCCACTGAGTCCCCGGGGCATTGTACGCCTCAGGCGGTCTAATCCTCACCTGTGAGGTTCACACTTCCCGAAGGAGAAAAGCCACGTGCGGCCCGTCACGCGGCCAGTAAGCGGCGCAGCTGGGCTTCCAGCCTGGCAGCGGCTCCACGGGGCACACCTCTAGCCACCGTGCAGGTCGCTGGGCACACGGCACGTGCTCCCTGGCCCTGCGCCGCCCCGGCCTCAGCCCTGGCTCCTGCCCCCCGCTGCCTCCTGCCCTCACACAGAGCCTGCCACCCAGTCGAAGAAGGTGGCCACGCCTGCTCCGCCATCCCCTCCAGGGCATCGCTGGGTGCCTCAGACCTTCCTCTGGCAGGTGGTCTGTGGATCATCAGCTCAGCACTGTCTGGGACCTTGGCGCAAAGGCAGAGTCTGAGGCCCCGTCCCAGACAGGCGAGTCAGAACCTGAATTCCACCACGACTGCGGGTCATCCGAGCGCTGAGCGGAGCGGTGTCTGCTGACCCTCAGTCGGCGGGAGGGCTGCCGACAGGAGGAGAGCCTGAACATTGAGCCAGGCGCCCCCTCCTGTGCTCAGTGCGCAGCCAGGCCTGGGGCTCTGCTCTGGGGTCTGAGCACCCGTCACCCCAGGCCCGGGGCTCCAGGCTGCCCTCCGAGAATCCCCCACACCTCCAGGCCGCGTGGCTCACAGACAGCAGGGGAGCGGCCCCACAGCCTGGGGACCGGCAGCCCTTCCTGGGCTGTGTGTGCACCTGTGACTCACTCAGACGTTTGTTCCACGCTGTGGGGGCCCTCCCCACCTCGCTCCCACCCAGAGACCCTTCACACCCTGGGGAGACGCCGGGGGGCGGTACCTTCGTCCCAGCTTTCCCAGAGACTGTGCGAGGAGTGGAGCCCCGAGTCCCCCCAGATCACAGCCCACACCGAAGGCCTTAAGGGAAGGTGGGATGTCGATCGGAACAGAGGGGCGGGGTGTTACGGGTGAGGGCCGCAGGCAGGACGCAGGGCCAGCGTGGGCCCGAAGCGGGCACAGACGTCAGACGGCTCCGGCCCGATCCAGAGGTCCAGCGCCTGTGGGACGGGGGTGGCCGAGGGGGCTGGAGCTTGGCTCTCAGGCTCTGCCTCTCAAGGGTGTCCGGGCCCCCGGGGCGGAGACGCGCCCCCTCCGTGACAACCAGGACCCCGAGATGTCACTGCTCCCACTTACAAGCCCTTGCCCTGGGCCCGGTCAGTGGGAATAACTTCTCAGAGTACACAGGTCCCACGCAGTGTGTGCGTTTTACGTGGCAGGTCTCCTCTGGGGTCCTGTGAGCAGACACATCCAGGCACACATCCCTCATTTAACCTCTGGGTGGGTCTCCTCAGCTGACTAGTGTGACCACTACCCGCCTGGGGGACTGTTTTCAGGTGAAATGCACACAAAGCGTTTCCCTGATTTGGGGCCGTCCCTGAGGCTCCGCTGGTGAAGAATCCGCCTGCAGGGCAGCAGACCCCAGGTCACTTCCTGGGTCGGGAAGACCTGCTGGAGAAGGGAGCGTCTACCCACTCCAGCATTCTGGCCTGGAGAATACAGTCCATGGGGTCACAAAGATTTGGACACGACTGAGTGACTCACTTCCCTTCGCGCACAGCGCAGCTCAGAGGCTACCCCCAGCACCCCTTCCTTCTAACAAGGAGGACACCCGGAGGGGCCAGGGACTTCAAGGCGGAGTTGGAGACTCCAGGGGGGAGCGGGGCATCTGGCACCTGCAGATCCTCCTGGGGGTTTTGGCTGTGAGGACAAACACCGCCTTCGTGAAGACCCCAGCCAGGAGCCGGGGCAGACGAGGAGGTTGGGGGCCAGGTTCCAGGTGGTCGTCCTCGACCTGACTCACCCACAGCCCCCAGAAGAGCAGGTGGAGACTCGGGTCCTGCTCCCTTGGGGCTGAAGGAGCCGCCAGCCTCGCTCCCCGTGCCCGAGGGGCCCGGAGCCCAGAGGAGAGAGGGCTGCCCCAAGCGGGTCAGTGGCCGGGCTGGACACACTCAGAGCCTCTCCACAGCCTGGCTGCTGACCAGGAAGCACCTCTGAGCCCAGGGGCCACATCCCTCTGGAAACCAGAGTCCCTGCAGCCCCCAGAGCCCTAGATGACCCCACAGACCCTCTGGAGTCTCCTCCGATTCCCTGTACCCCACCAGGTCTCAGTCCGAAACAAGATCAGAGGAACGGAGTGGGAGCCCTCGTGGGCCAGCAGCTGCCATGCCTGTCACCAGGCACCCGTCCACAAGGCTAGGGCCCGCTGCCTGCTCCCCGAGCTCTGAGCGCAGGCCAGCAGGACCCAGGGAGGGCGGAGGGCGGAGGGCAGGCCAGCAGGACCCAGGGAGGGCGGAGGGCGGAGGGCAGGCCCCAGTCCACGCTGCTCGGGGCGCGGGGCCTTTCCTGCTCCAAGTCAGGCACGTGGAGGAGAGGACACAGGGCAGGAGCAGGCTCTGGCTGAAGCCAGTGGCCCTGAGAGCAGCCAGCCTCTCCTCCGGCCGGCGCTCCCAGTGCTCCCCCGTGGCTGCCCCTTGCCCTGAGCAGCGCCCAGGCCCAGCCAACCTGGAGGGGCCCTTCCTGGGCCTGCCCCGCCGCTCCCACAGAGGAGCCCCTGCGAGAAGCCGCCTCCTCCCTGCACACAGCTCTCCAGCCACACACACAGAAGGGCAGGCGGGCGGGGAGCCCCGAGAGTCTGGGTGGCCGCGGGGACCCACTGGGTGGGACACCCACGAGCATCCTGCTCCCTGAACCAGAAACCCTCTGTCCTGCGGCCGTCCTGACTCAGGAGGGCAGGAGGCCCTAAGCACAGGCCCCTTCCTGGGCACCAGACTGCCGATCCCCTGCCTGCAGCCACACCAAGGGCAGCCTCTTCTCTGGAGGCCCCGGGGCCCAGCCCCACCCCCGCGGCACGTGGGGCCTACACAGGCCTCGCCAAGGAAGGCAGGGCAGGGGAGGGCAGGGAGGTGCTGGGGGAGGTCCTCACGGTGGGGAAAGCGGCAGCCGCTTCGGAGCAGCGACCTGTGCCTGAGGTGGCGCTGGCAGTGGCAGGTGCTAGGGGCCAGCCACAGGGAAGGCAGGGGCTTGGGGACAGGCTGGCACTGGCCAGGCGGCGAGGACGTGCCCAGGCCACCCTCGTCAGCACCGCTGGCTGCACCAGCCTCTGCAGGAGGGCGCACAGCTCCCAGGGGACGGGCGGCTCCCGGGGGGCGGGCGGCTCCCAGGGGGCGGGCTTGGGAGGAGGGCTCGCGGCTCCCGGGGGGCGGGC
>SJYA01004591.1:0-27023 GCA_006410615.1 Neotragus moschatus
AATATCAATAACCTCAGATATGCAGATGACACCACCCTTATGGCAGAAAGTGAAGAGAAACTAAAGACCTCTTGATGAAAGTGAAAGCGCAGAGTGAAAAATTTGACTTAAAACTCTACATTCAGAAAAAGAAGATCATAGCCTCTGCGTCCCATCACTTCATGGGAAATAGATGGGGAAACAGTAGAAACAGTGTCAGACTTTTTTGGGGGAGGGGTTCCAAAATCATTGCTGATGGTGACTCTGACCATGAAATTAAAAGACGCTTACTCCTTGGAAGGAAAGTTATGACCAAACTAGACAGCATATTCAAAAGCAGAGACATTACTTTGCCAACAAAGGTCCATCTAGCCAAGGCTATGTTTTTTCCAGTGATCTTGTATGGATGTGAGAGTTGGACTGTGAAGAAAGCTGAGGGCCTAAGAATTGATGCTTGAACTATGTTGTTGGAGAAGACTCTTGACAGTCCCTTGGATTGCAAGGATGTGTAACCAGTCCATCCTAAAGGAGATAAGTCCCAGGTGTTCATTGGAAGGACTGATGCTGAAGCTGAAAAACTCCAGTACTTTGGCCACCTCATGCAAAGCATTGACTTCTTGGAAAAGACTCTGATGCTGGTAGGGATTGGGGGCAGGAGGAGAAGGGGATGACAGAGGATGAGATGGCTGGATGGCTTCACCAACTCAATGGACATGAGTCTGAGTGTTCTCCAGGAGCTGGTGATGGACAGGGAGGCCTGGCATGCTGTGATTCTTGGGTTCGCAAAGAGTCGGATATGATTGAGCAACTGAACTGAACTGATGAAGGAGGCAAATGAACAGTCATGTGAGAAGGCATCTAAAGTAAGGTTCGGAAGGGTCCTTAGGACGGGAATTTCTGTCCCCATGGATTCTGGGCTGCACCACTTTCCTTTCCAAAGGAAAGCATATGGGAGCTCTCCTTTGTTTAGAGTTTTTATGTAGTTTCTATTGTGCAAGTATTATTGATTAAATCACTGGTTGTTGATGACTAACTCAGGGGATGAAGTGAAAGTTGTAATCTTCCAGTCACACTGTTGATTCTTCTGGCAACCAGCCTTCACCCTTCATCACCTCACTAGCATAAACTCAGTTATGGGTGTGTGTGTTTGTGCATGTATGCACACAGGTGCTGAGTCTCTCAATTGTGTCCAGTTCTTTGGGACCCCATGGCCTGTAGCCTGCCAGACTTCTCCATCCATGGGATTTCCCAGGCAAGAATACTGGAGTGGGTTGCTATTTTCTACTCCAGGGGATCTTCCCAACCCAGGGATTGAACACATGCCTCTTGCATCTCCTGTATTGGCAGGCAGATTCTTCCCCACTGTGCCACCTGGGAAACCCAAGGTATAGTTAAAAGGAACTTACTATTAAATAACAAACATACTCCTCTCATCTCTATCATTCAGGAATATCAAGGAGTTTAAGAGTTCTGTGCCAGGAACTAGGGACAGACACCAAACATGTACATATTATATCATAATATCACAAGTGGCATTTGCTAAAAGATTTTATGCAAAGCTCAATTTTTATTTTTCAATAATTCAGTTCAGTCAGTTGTATCCAATTCTTTGTAA
This sequence comes from Neotragus moschatus, assembly GCA_006410615.1. Lineage (NCBI taxonomy): Eukaryota > Metazoa > Chordata > Mammalia > Artiodactyla > Bovidae > Neotragus > Neotragus moschatus. The sequence continues at coordinate 1,595 of SJYA01004591.1, forward strand.
CCTCATGGACTGCAGCACACTAGGCATCCCTGTCCATCACCAACTCTCAGAGTTTACTCAAGCTCATGTCCATTGAGTAGGTGATGCCATCCAACCATCTCATCCTCTGTCATCCCCTTCTCCTCCCAGCTTCAATCTTTCCCAGCATCAGGGTCTTTTCCAATGAGTCAGTTCTTTGCATCAGGTGGCCAAAGTACTGAAATGTCAGCATCAGTCCTTCCAATGAATATTCAGGATTGATTTCCTTTAGGATTGACTGGTTTGATCTCCTCACAGTCCAGTGGTACATATATATACATATATTATACGTGAAAATTCTTATTTTTAAATCTATTCAAAAAGATGGATTCTTTTTAGCAGTAATATTAGAATTGTACCTTCAAAAAAAGTCAATATACAGCAGATATTTCTGAATTAGAAAAGTTAGATTCCTGGAAACCTCAACTTTGGAGAAGACAAAAAATGATGGAAAACAGTTCTAGTGAAACAGAAATCACAAATGATTTTGTTAAAGTGAGTATAGACGTGCAAATATGATAACATTTATTCAAATTATTTTAGACAACATATTGAATAAACACTGACACTATTTTATATAATCAGTGACTAACAATGAAAGGGCTTCCCTGGTGGCTCATAATGGAAATATCTAAGTTAATTATCATTTAACATTTCATTTTTAACAAGAAATTTTATAAACTTCTCCTCTACAATGTCAATAAGATGCTTAAAATTTCTTTGCTTTTTGTAATGAATAATATGACAAGAGGCATTTTCCCTATCTCTGGCTCTCTACGCAAATGTTTATTTCTTGTCTATTATGATGACCACTTTGATTGCTGCTTCCTCAATTTCAGCTTTTAAAAATAATTGCCTACAGAATTAAATCATGCTTTGATTACAGTAACTGTGAAGTTTTAAAGGCTACTGAAATGGTATACTGACTTAAAAGTAATATGCTATAATTTCAACAAGGTAGGCATCTTAGAATGGATTGTTGCCACCTTTAAAGTCCTGGTATCAACCATTGATCAGCCATGGTTAACCAATAAGAGTGATGATACTTAACAGACTAAACTGAAGTATTCTGGGGAACTACAGAAATGTTCATGGGTTCACTCAATTCTGGCTTTAGATTTACATCAAACAAAATAGCACGAGGACTTCTCTTGTGGTCTGGTGGCTAAGGCTCCAAGCTCCCAATGCAGAGGGCCTGAGTTTAATCCCTGGTCAGGGAATTAGACCCCACTTGCTGCCACTAAGAGTTTGCACATCACTGCTAAGTCCCTGCATGCCACAACTAAGACTTGGCGCAGCCAAACTCTTGTGTCCTTCAGTTGCTAAGTGGAGTCTGACTCTGTGCCCCCATGGACGGCAGTATGCCAGGCTCCCCTGTAAAGGCACATAGAAATAGCACTCAATTTTGAGTTCTGTAAATTCCTAAGAAAATATACTTTCAGAGAGCAAACTGGTTCAAACATATCTCAGGGTTTTATCACCTAGTTAGAAATTCCAGAGCAACCCAAGGATTCATAAACTTGGTCTGAAAATTTATAAAAACTGGTTCTCTTTGATGAACAGAGATCTCGGTCACCTCTTTCAAATTTTCTTGAAAGTAAGTTATACTGTTTCAAAAGATGTATAGTAATTCAGAAACATCCAGAGGATTGCAAAATAATGTAACAGTGTGTCTTTTACTCCTCAAAATCTGTAACTTCTGAAATTGTGAGATTATCGTTATCAAATAATTCTACATTAGTTCAAAATCCATTTCTTCAGAGGAGAAATGGAATTATCAGAAGGAAACTTCATTTCCATCTGCCATGTGTTCAAATCTAAATGACCAATTTGAATATACGCACTTTCCCAAATGAATTATCACTGCTTTTTTGTTCAAATGCAGTACATTAAGATATTTTATCAGTTAGGATGCTTTTGGCCATAAATAAAACAAAACTCAAATTACAATAACTTAAAAAACCTACAGAATTCATTATGTCCCATCAATAATATATAACAAGGCTTCAGCATTGGTATATTCTAGACTTATGATAACATCAGGGTCTTGAATTCTTTCCATCTGCAACTGCCATCCTCAGAGAGCTGGCTTTGTCTTCGGTTAAGATCAAACAAAACAGCTAGGAATAAGAAAGCCTGTTTCTTACTAAGGGTTTCTTTTTATGTGAGGAAACCTCCTGCAAAAAAAGAAGGCAAAAACAAAACAAAATAAATAATACTCCCTTTTATATTTCACTGGCCAAAGTTATATCACATGCCTATCGCTAGGACAAACATTGGCAAGGGACTGGCTTGGACTAATTAGAATTTATCGCTGAGTTGGGACTAGGATCACCTACCCTCAGCAAAAATCTTGATTTCACGAAGAAAAACAAAAACTGGAAAAAGAAGTTATGTCAGCTACAAGTGTCATGAGCCAGTTAAGACCTAACAAGTTGATACTTTCAAAGCAGCTTAATTTTCTTGACATTGATTATTTAGAAATGGTTACTGATAGCAACTTTCAACTAGCCGTTTGACCTACCAATATGACTGCATTAAAATGAACCAAACTCTTACATTCTGATTCAGCTACCTCCAGTTATCACCATTAACTCCTTATGGTGATTGTAGAAATAGGAGGAAAAGTTGCAATCTTGATTCTTTCCTTTCTCCTATCAGCAGGTAAGCCTCACAGGCAGCAATCACAGTAGAACCTATAAAAATGATGCCAAGAAACAGAAAAAGAACTCTTCTCTGAAGAAACTCTTGAAATCTTTTTTGGTTTCCTTCTTTGCAGTTTCCTTGTAGCAAGTGAACAGATTTTCCTATGTTCCAATTAAAAGTTTCTCATTTCTTAGGTGGTTAGGTGGACTAATTCATGTGATCTAGCCAATCTTGTAAAACATTATTTTTCCAAAAATCTCAAACAAGTTATGACATTGGCTTAGAGGGACAGCACTTGAGTGCAGCCTCCATGAAACATGCTTTTGGAACAGAGAAGAGAGTCTAGGGAAAGCCTCTGTTTACCGGCTTTCTTCTGAAAGAAGAAAGAGAACATCCAAATCTTGCATAGCTTTCTTATAATTAAAAACACTAAACACTTCTGTAACTCCCATAATTAGACTTGGCCTTTATCTTTTTCTTTTAAGATGTCAGGATCATAGAATCCTTGAGATCATCTGGAAAAAAAGCACAGTATACAAAAAAGAATATAACAAATGTTCTTTAGTTTGAAAATAAACATATGTAAATGATTCTAGAAGGAAAACCACACCAACTGGCTCCAACTTTCCCAAACATGTGACAGTGAAAGAATAAACACTGATAGACTATGTATTATAAAAAGGTATTAATACTCCTGAGGAAAGTCACAATTTATCAACACAATTTGGAAACTACCATTAAAACACTGTCTTCTACTAATACAGTAGATTCTATTGGAGAAGGCAATGGCACCCCACTCCAGTACTCTTGCCTGGAAAATCCCATGGATGGAGGAAGCTGGTGGGCTGCAGTCCATGGGGTGGCTGAGGGTCGGACACGACTGAGCGACTTCACTTTCACTTTCATGCATTGGAGAAGGAAATGGCAACCCACTCCAGTGTTCTTGCCTGGAGAATCCCAGGGACGGCGAAGCCTGGTGGGCTGCTGTCTATGAGGTCACACAGAGTCGGACACGACTGAAGCGACTTAGCAGCAGCAGCAGCAGCAGCAGCATGGGGCTATAAAAAAGAACAAGAAAGCTCTTTATGTCCTTAATATAAAAGGATCTCTAAAATATATAGCTAAATGGAGGGGGGAAGATCTGGAGAGTGTATTTATATATAGATATATACACACACATAAGACAACAATGAAGTTTGCTGCAGGAAGGACTCTTCCTTTCATTTTATATATAATATATATGGCCAGTTTTATGTAAAACAGGAGGGCTAAAAACTTTATCATTTCTTCACATACATATAAAGAAACTCTGAAGGTATAAAAGGGAAACTGAGTGAAGTCAGAGTAGATCCAGGGTAGAAGATAAGAAAAAGTGGCTTTTTACTATATAAGTTGTTATACTTTGTTGGTTTTGAATCAAGTTAATTCACTACATGTTCTTAAAAAAAAAAAACAGTGAATTAGAAAATTCTCAGACTTCAGTTTCCACAAAAATAGAGCAAAGGTACATTTTGCTATTCTTTTCACTAAGTGCAACTGCAAAGTGTCAGTATATGCAAAATGCAGGCATACCTTGGAGATATCACAGCTTTGGCTCCAGACCACAACAATAAAGTGAATATTGCAATAGAGTGAGTCACACTAATCTTTCATCCGGTGAATATAAAGTCACAGTCACACTACACTGTAGTCTATTTTATGCAAAAAGCTTTGTCTAAAAAATAGTGTGCATGCCTGAATTTAAAAACACTTTAGTGCTAAAAATGCTAGCAGGTGAGCCTCCCCTGGGCTGTCATATTTCTACTGGAGGAGAGTGTCTCCTTGCTGACTGACTGTGGTGGTAGCTGCTGAAGCCCTGGGGTGGCTGTAGTAATTTTTTCAAATAAGACAACAATGAGGCTTGCCACATGACTTCTTCTTTCATAAAACATTTCTCTAGAGCGTACAATGGTGCTTGATAGCATTTTTCCCGCAGTGGAACTGTTTTCAGAATTGGAGTCCGTCCTCTCAAATTACTGCTTCTTCAACTTAAGCTTTTGTAATATTCTACATTTTTGTAGTAATTTCAACAATCATCACAGCATCTCACCAGCAGTAGATTCCTTGTCAAGAAATCACTTTCTTTAATCATCTATATCAAGCAACTCTGCATTTGTTGAAATTGCAACATTAGGGTGCAGGAATACAATCATATCTTCAGACTCCACTTCTAATTCGAGTTTTCTTACTATTTCCACTATATCTGAAATTAATGCCTTAAGCAAAGTCTTGAACTGCTCAAATTCATCCATGGGTCTTGGATTATTTCTGAACTGTCTATTCTATTCCATTAGCCTAAGCATCTATTTTTATGTCAGTATCAGACTGTTTTGATAACTATAGATTTGTAATATACCTTGAAATCAGGAAGGGTGATGCTTCCAATTTTATTCATCTTTCTCAAGACTGCCTTGTCTACTGCAGTTTTTGTGATTTAGCTCTCTTTTCCAGACTCCCCCTTCACTGTCCAGTTGCTGTGGTTTCCTAAATTCTTTCTTCTAATTCTTCAGGCTATAAGGGTTTTCAATAAACAGCTTTAGTAACCGAGTAGGGCCTTGGGTTAAAAGTCATAAGAACAGCAAAAACTCTCTATGGTAGCTTCCTTTCCCTTTGTTCAGGTGCTGATTTCCCTATGCATTTTAATCACTCTCCAGTACATTCAGGTACTTTTTTTTTCTGTTTATTTGTTTTATTTTGTTTTGTTTTTTGCACAGAGTTTATAGCTGGTATCTGCAAGAGAGTCACTATAGTAGGGGTGAATTAGCTATCCTGGATGTGGAGTTTGAAGGCATATTCTTTGAGGAATGAAATTTACTTAAAGTTTTCATTTCCTTGACATCAAAGTACTAAAAATATATTTTGATGACAGACAATCGTACCTGTTAATACCCCAAATCAATGTCTTTTTCAACTTCAAGATTTTGCTTGGCCTTATAGAATTAAAAATTATACAATAGTTTCATAATTTATCCTTTTCTGTAACTTATTAAATAATAATTTCATTGCTTTGTCTTATTCAGTGACAATTATGGGAGAGCATAGTTTTTGCCTGTGCATACATTGAAGGGTAAATTAGAATATCTACCTTCAAGAAGCTCTATTTAACAGAGGAGACAAGTATTTAACAGAGAAGACTCCCACAAATGTTGTATCAGAGGTTATCAACTGCTATGTCATGTTCATTGTTGTTCAGTCACTAAGTCATGTCTGACTCTGTGATCCCATGGACTGCAGCACATCAGGCTTCCCTGTCCTTCACCACCTCCTGGAGTTTACTCAAAGTCATGTCCATTGAGTCAGGGATGCCACCCAACCATCTCATCCTCTGTCTTCTTCTCCTCTTGCCTTCAATCTCTCTCAGCATCAGGATCTTTTCCAATGAGTTGGCTCTTTGCATCACGTGGCCAAAGTACTGAAGCTTCAGCTTCAGCATCAGTCCTGCCAATGAATATTTTGGATTGATTTCCTTTAGGATTGACTGGTTTGACCTCCTTTGGACCTCCTTGTCCAAAGGATTCTCAGGAGTCTTCCCCAGCACTACCATTCAAAAGCATCAAATCTTTGGCACTCATCCTCCATTATGGTCCAACTCATTCATGACGATTGGAAAATCATAGTTTTTACTATACAGACCTTGGTCAGCAAAGTGATATCTCTGCTTTTTAAAAGCTGAAACATGTATAATATCATATAAGAAATGAATCATCAGTCTAGGTTTGATGCAGGGTGCAGGATGCTTGGGGCTGGTGCACTGGGATGACTCGGAGGGATGGTGTGGGGGGGGGGAGATGGAAGGGGGGTTCGGGATTGGGAACACATGTACACCCATGGTGGACTCATGTTTATGTGTGGCAAATCCAATATAATATCGTAAAGTAAAAAAAAAATAATAATAAATAAATAAAAATAAAATAAAATAATAAAAGATAAAAGCTGTCTAGGTTTGTCATAGCTTTTCTTTCAAGGAACAAGCATCTTTTAATTTCATGGCTGCAGTCACCTTCCACAGTGATTTTAGAGCCCAAGAAAATGAAGTCTTTCACTCTTTCCATTGTTTCCCTATCTATTTGCCATGAAGTGATGGAATCAGATGCCATGATCTCAGTTGTTTTAATGTTGAGTTTTAAGCCAGCTTTTTCACTCCCATCTTTCACTTTCATCAAGAAGCTCTTTAGTTCCTCTTTGCTTTCTGCCATTTGGGTGGTATCATCTGCATATCTGAGGTTATTGATATTTCCCCCAGCATCCTTGATTCCAGCTGAGATCTATCTAGCCCAGCATTTTGCATGATATACTTTCTATAGAGGGTGTCCCAGGTGGCACTAGTGGTAAAGAACCTGCCTGCCAATTCAGGAGACTCAAAACACATGGGTTCGATCCCCATTTGGGGAAGATCCCCTGAAGAAGGGCATGGCAACTGATTCCAGTATTCTTGCCTGGGGAATCCCCTAGAGGAGCCTAGTGGGCTACAGTCTATGGGATTGCAAAGAATCGAACATGACGAAAGCAACTTAGCACAAAACACACCTTCTGCATAGAAGTTAAATAAGCAAGGTGACAAGATACAGTCTTGACGTACTCCTTTCCCGATTTGGAACCAGTCTGTTCTTCCATGTCTGGTTCTAATTGTTGCTTTTTGAGCTGCATACAGGTTTCTCAGGAGGCAGGTAAGGTGGTCTGGTATTCCCATCTCTTTAGGAATTTTCCACAGTTTGTTGTGATCCACACAGTCCAAGGCTTTCGTGTAGTCGATGAAGCCAAAGTAGATGTTTTTCTGGAATTACCTTGCTTTTTCTATGATTCAACATATTGTGGCAATTTAGTATCTGGTTCCTCTGCCTGTTCTATATCCAGCTTGAATATCTGGAAGTTCTTGGTTCTTGTACTGTTGAAGCATAGCTTGAAGGATTTTGAGCATTACCTTGCTCACATGTGAAATGTATCACAGATAAGTCCAAAATGCCTTGGGAACACAAGGAAAGCTAATTAACTTTAGCTTGTATAGTAAATGTGGAGGGATCAAGGAAGACACCCTAGAAAAGATAATATTTATCAACCAAGTCTTGAAAGTGTATAAACTTGTGAATCTTGGAAGTCTTACAAGTTTACAAGTTTTCAAGGGTATTTCAAAAAGAATATATATATTCTATTTTATATATATATAATATATAAACATATATATGTTAAATATATTATAGGTATTTACACTGAGGGTAAAAACTAAATAGTTTGGACTTACCTTTTAATACTCTGTGTATACTGTGTAGCTATAAAGTCAATTGATTTAATACTGCAATTAATATTTAAGGAGAGAATGTGATTTCTTTAGGGAAGGCAATGATTTTTAATTCATTCAAAAAAACTTTTCATTTTGAAGTATAGATTTACAGGGTGTTGCAAAGAGTTTCTGTATATTCTTCACCCATCTTCTCCCAATGGTCGCATCTCACATAATTATAGTACAATATAAAAATCAAAACTTTAACTTTGGTATAATGTGTGTGCACGTATGGCTCCATGCCATTTTCACACATCTAGATTTGTGTGGCCACTATACCATCAAGATAACAGGACTGTTCCATCACCTCAAAGACATCCGTCATGCAACCCCTTTATATCACACACACACACCCCCGCCAATCAGCTTTAACCTCTGAAATCCACCAGTCTCTCTTCCATCTCTATAATCTTGTCTTCTTAAGAATGCTGTCTAAGTGGAATCACCGTATGTGACCTTATGAGACTGGCTTTCTTCACTCAGCACATGCCCTTGAGATCCAACCAAGTTGTTGTGTGTATCTGTATTTATTGCTATATGGGCTTCTCTCAAGATTACTTTAGCTGCATTCCTAAATGTTAATAGGTTGTGTTCTCATCTTCATTAAATTCAATATATATTTTTATTTCCCTTTAGACTTCTTTTCAAACCCATGGATTATTTCAAAGTGTACTATTTAGATTCCAAGCGTCTGTAGATTTTCCTATAACCTGTTACTGATAGTGATTTAATTCCATGTATTCAGAGGACATACTTTGTATGGTTCAACTCTTTTAAAATTTGTTGAGGTATGTTTCATGACTCAGAATAGGGTCATGTTTTGGTGTACGTTCCATGGGTGCTTGAAAAGAGTGTTGGAAATTTTTATAGGCTATACTTCATTTAAAGTTAGTATAAAATACAGGCTATATTCCCTGTGTTGTACATTACATCCTTGTATCTTATTTTATATATATATATATATAAATATATATATGTATGTATGTGTATATAGTAGTTTGTATCTCTTAATCCCCTTCACCTTCTTCTGTTTTACCATATTTTTTTCATTTCAGTTATAAGGCTTCCCTGGTGACTCAGATAGTAAAGAATATGCCTGCATTGCAAGAGATTTGGATTCAGTCTCTGGGTTGAGAAGATCGCCTGGAGAAGGGAATGGCTACCCACTCCAGCGTTCTTACCTGGAGAATTCCAAGGACAGAGGAACATGGCAGGCTACAGTCCATGGGGTCACAAAGAGTCAGACACGATTGAGCCACTAACACTTTTATTTTCACTGTATTCTCCAGTTCTCATTGGTTCTTGTTTAGATTTTCTAGTTCTTTGTTGAAATTCTCACTTGCACATCTACTGTTTTCCCAAGTCACTTAACATTCTTACTGCTATTTCTTTCAACGTTTTATCAAGGAAATTTTTTATCTCTCTTTCATTAGGGTTTTTCAGGGGTTTTTTCTTGCTCTTTCATTTGAAACATACGCTTATGTCTTCTCATTTTGTTTAACTTTCTCTGTCTGTATGAAATTAGGTGAAACAGTTGTCTATCCCAGTCTTGTGTGGGAGCCTCCCTTTGCAGCATATGTATGCCCAGCAGCTTTGGCAAGAGAGCTAAACCTGAAATGATCTCAGACTGAATCTTCCCTCCTGGTGATCTGGCAACCACCTTGCTGGGAGGTTGGCCTGGAATCAGAAGAGCTAGAGTCAGAGCCAGGTATGAGCCAGGGCTAGAGGGCAACCACTGGCCTGTCTTGAGTGGGGCCAAGGCCCAAGGAGCTGGAGCAGGAGCGGGGAGGGTGTTGGATTTCCTCCAAGATGTGATAGCCATGTCCATGATGGCTGAGGCTACGGCTGGAGCCTGAGGTCCTGGGGCTGCTCTTTTGCGCTCGTTTTACTATTTCCCAGGTGCACCATCTTGGTTAGAGACCAGGTCAGGACTGAAGGGCTGGAGTCACACTACTGAGCTGTTTCCACATGGTCCCAGGTCTGCATGTGGATGCATGTGCCTGCGGTGATGGCCTCCACCCCGGAGCTGGTTCCACTCCCTCCCAAGGCTACACAGGCTCCTACTCTGGTCAGAAGCAGGGTCAGGGCCCAGGTCAATTCCACTCCTTTCAAATATGCACAGTCTTCCTGGCAATGGCTGCCTCCATCTTAGCAGGAAAGCAGGAGATGCTGGAGCAGGAGCCCAAAGGTGCTGGAGGTCCTTTCCAGGTAGTCCTGCAAGCTGGCCAGAACAGGAGGCAATTTTCCATATAGGCTCCACAGTGTTCCCAGGAGGAAGCAAGATTCTGGATTTTTTTACATCCCTCTCTGGTTTGCAAGCCAATTAAGGGGCTTGTCTTCCTGGTGTCAGATCCCTTGACTACTGTGCCTAGTGTGTGCCTTGAACCCCTCAGTCCCCAGGAGGGCACTCGCTGAGTCTATGATATTCCCATTTTCTTTGAGTCACCCACCAGGAGTTCAGGTCCCAACTAGATCACTTCTCCCCTCCTATCGAGCCCAGCATGGTTCTTTCTTTACAACCTCGGTTGTAGAGGAGCCGTCTGCTTGTCTTCAGGTCCATTTCAGTGAGAGCTGATCTACACGTAGTTGTGGATTTGATGCTGTCAAGTGATGTGACCTTCATTTTAAAGACTCTCTCTTCCTATGACTTACCCGCATCCTTTTAGATTGTCCCAGACCACTGCTCCCTTTCCTAGTCCCTCACTCACTGTCATCTTCCAGCCACCTTCCTCCTGTGGTGCTTTCCTCGGCTTGTAAGCATGCCCCACTTCTTTGTGCTGCCATTGAATGTAATTGCTTTCCAGAATTCTGCTCCTGATTCTCTTTTAAAGTCTGGGTCAGTGAAATCAATGCACCATAAGGCAGGCATTTTCAAAACATGCTCCCCTAACCAGCAGCATCAGGATTTGCCTTGTTAGAGTAGTAATTTGTCTGGCCCCATGGTCTGTTGCATCAGAATCCATAGAAGTGAGGCCCAGCAATCTGTAGTTTAACAAGCCTGTCAGTTAATTCTGATGCATGTTAAAGTTTAAGAACCTCTGCCCTAAAATGTAGCACACAGACTTTCTGCATAAAAATCCTCGGAGTGCTCGTTGAATATATGAGTGTCTTTGTCCCATGCAGATTTCTAAATCTACTGAATTAGAACCTCTGAGGTCAGAACCACCAACTCCAAAATATTCTCATTCCCACTAAAGTCTAAAAATCTGTGCTCTATGCTCTCTCAGAGATCTACTGAAAAGGCTTCTGCACAAATAGTTCCTCAACATATACTGCCAGGCTTTGCATTCAATTTCTGTCAGACATGTCCACAAATAATTTTTCTACCACCTCAAAGTCATATATTCTAATACTATACTCATTACTCCACTTTTCCCTTCCTCCGATGACTTCTGACTTTATTTCTGTCACAATCATTCTGGCCTGAATCTTATTAACCAAGAGTTGTATTAGTCAAATGTAACTCCCTTGATCACAAATGCAATTGGTCCTATTGATTTCTGCTTAATAACTTTTCTAAAATGCCTTTTGCTTTTCATGAATACTGCTATTACTCTATTTTCTGGCTAGAAATTACATCATGCTTTCTTTCAAGAATATTTTCCTCAATGAGTAAATAGAATGTTATGATTCTGAGTCAGTTGGACCCAACTGGATTGGGGTACAAACGAAGAATTGTTGAATCCAGAACTGAAACTCAGATCTTGCCTTCCAAGATCAATTTCTTTGTAGTAATCAATGCTCTGCAAAATGTTTAATTTCTGAATAACTGCTCTTCATTTATTATTTGATGGAGAACAAGAGTCTGTTATATAGCCAATCAATTATCCATGGGATTTAATAACTGCAGAACCAACTAACTCTCTGAATATTCTTCCACAAGAAATTTTAGCATGTATTATTAGTGGCCAGAGTGACCTTAAATTTTGAATACAGTAACATACAGTGATTAAAGGAAAAAAATAGAGTAAATTTCCCCATTGACAAATAGTTTGGGGGGTAGGGGGAGAAAAGACCGTCATAAAAATATAACAAAATTAATTCACATGGAGTGTTGTACAGCATTCACGATGCCTCTGTAGTATTACCACAAAAGCACTTCATATTTTTGAGCAGTTTTCCTTTAATTATACTTCTAACAACAGTTATAATAATTACTTTCCAGGTTTGGTAGAGTCACAAATGTCAGAGTTGAAGGGTACCTTGAAGATCACCTATTTCGTACTCCACTTTGTAATGATGAAAGAAATTTAGGGTAAGGAAGGTAATAAGGTTTGCCCAGTGTTAATGCAGTTAATCAGTGACTGAGCTGAGATTATAAAAATCCAAGTTTCTTGATGGTCAGCTTTTGCTTCATTGAGCTTCCTTTGTGAGCAGGCAGGAAATATGACAAGAAGAGAAGATAGAGAAGGGGTCAGCAGGAAAAGCTGGAAGGCAGAACGAAGGGCTGGATAATCAGAGCAAAGAAAAAAGGAAATGTGACTGACGTCATCAGTAAGAATAAAGATTGGGGGAGGGCAGCACTGACATCTCCAACAGCTCTGCGTTCAATTTCACAAAGTAAATAGATAAGACAACAAACCCAAATCACGTGCTGTTTTTTAAAATTGAGAAGCTTTATATGCAATATCTGGACTTCACCCTAAAAATATCCTGACATTTCCTCACGGCATGTGATTGTGCCTACTTGACAGGCAGTGAAGACCGCCACCAACCCTCAGCTCTGTGTCGGGGTCAACAGACCAAAATTAGAACAATAATCTGACTTTTCACAGTCCGTCTCAAAGGAGTTATTGCAGGTAGTCCAGGAAATAATGCATTTCATGGAATGAGTATAATTATAGTGTTCCTTATAAATAATATGTGCCTTTTTAAAGTCCACAAGTATGCCTAAAGTAACACAATATAATTGCTAGATATTTTACTTTCCCCATGTGTACACAGATTTTGTTTTGCAATGTCCTCCAGGTTCCCAAATTAGATCCCAAAGGTAACTGTCTTTATCTCTCTCTCCCTCTTTCTGCTTTTTATCAGCTCCTTCAGGACAGAGTCATGCTGAAAACTGTTGCTCTCTGCCCCTCGCCAAACAATGTAGATAGCAAGCAGGGTTCAGATTTTCAACATCTGTGTATTCAATATCATACACACACCAAAAAACCTATTGCCAAAACTCTGAAAACCAAAACATCTTTTATGACATCGTATAGGTTCTGCATTAACAGATCTGGATGTCTTTCTGAAGGCAAGCGTCTGCTAAGATAATGCTGCCATTCCTCTGTGATATATGTTGTATATTGGTAGACCTAGGGGCCAACATTAAACTCACCGTTTGTCTTTCTCCACGTGACAGTCTACTTTCCAACTAATAATTTTTGTTCCACTACTGTGAAAGAATTGGGGCCTTCCAGGGGGTGCTAGAGGTAAAGAATCCACCCGTCAATGCAGAAGACCTAAGGGATGCTGGTTCGATCCTTGGGTTGGCAAGATCCCCTGGAGAAGGAAATGGCAACCCCTTCCAGTACCCTTGCCTGGAAAATCCCATGGACAGAGAAGCCTGGTAGGCTACAGTCCATGGGGTTGCAAAGAGTAGGACATGACTGAGCGACTTCACTTCCAGTGTTCTTGCCTGGAGAATCTCCAGGGACAGAGGAGTCTGATGGGCTACGGTCCCATCAGAACCGTCAAAAAGAGGTTCAAAAAGGGTCAAAAAGAGTCAGATACGACTGAAGTGACTTAGCATGCACATGAGGGAATTGTGAGGAGAAGTTTCAGAGGCAGGAAATTTGAAAGACTATTCAGCTTCTCTACTGGTCAATAACTAACTAAAATTCACCTTCGATTTTGCTACTGAAGTTGGTGACCTAAAACACAAATCTAACCAATTGTGTCATTTCCATGCTCACAAATTCAAAAACTTGCCACTACCTGCAGGATAAAGCTCTACCCCCTTGCATCAGTTTAGGTCCTCCTAATCAACCATAGGGCCTTGTCTCACAAAATCCCCACCAGCTTCCTCACCACACCATTTTCTCACTCACACCAGCATTCACTCTCTCCTTCGCTTCTGTCCACACCTCATACATACTTCCTCCCTTCTTTCTCATTCCACTGTTGGGAGTTCATATCTTAAATGCCCTACTTGCATGAAAACATTCCACCAGTTGGAAATAATCTCATCCTTAAGCATATTCACAAGCCTTTCCTAAGAGTTTCCTTTCTAATGTTTGCATCAAAGCCTAGGGACTCCAAGGCAGAAATATGCAGACCTCAGACTTGTGGGCAAGATGTCCACACACAGACAGGCCAGATACCTCATAGTATCGGATGGTGCCAAGAGGAGGGGGAAAAAGCATAGTTTATTTTTTTTTTTAGCCTGAAGGATTTATTTTAAATATTTAGGTACATAGTATGTGGGCTTCTTGCTCTGAGTCCCCAGAATCTTAAAGATAGGCAAGAAATCAATTGGGATTTTGGAAAAATAACAAACTCCTGGTTTCTGCAATTATTCAAGCATAGATTAGGCAACCATTAGGCTAGGATTGTCTCCTTTCTTCTTCTTCTTCTTTCTTAAAACTTTACAACTATAACACCATGGGGACCTAAAAGGTCAGGTTTGAATTTAGAAATCTCTTGTTCCTCTGTGGTCTGTGAGAATACGGCAGCAGCTAGCCTGGGCCCAGACGATGACTTCCCTCTTGCCCCATTTGCTAACAGTCCACAATGTGTGTGTGGGCGTGTGTGTGTGTGTGTGTGTGTGTTGAATCCACACACTATATGTGTGTATGTTAAACATGGAGAATTTCACATAAACATAAAAAATACTTGCAATCCTTCCATCCATAAAGATATATATACACAAATATTTACTGAAATTTTTTTCTTACAGTGCAAAAATGAAAATAACAAAATACCTATCAGTAGAGAGTTAGATAAAAGCATTGATTGAATGGAATAAGATTGATTGAATGGAATTTAATAAGATTGATGGAATCTTATTAAAATTATAAATCTATCTTTGATACAAAAATATTGAAAGTACATTAAAAAATATTTATTTACTTGGCTGTGTCGTCTTAGTTGCAGTACATAAGATCTTCTCTGTGGTGCATGGACTGTGGTGCAAGGGCTCCAGACTGCATGAGCTTAGTTGTCCCATGGCTTGTGGGATCTTAGACCCCTCACCAGGGACTGAACCCACATCCTCTTCACTGCAAGGTGGATCCTTAACCGTGGGTCCAGCAGGGAATTCCTAACATATAGTTAGATATAATATGCACACTATGAATCCATGCTTGTAAAACGAATATTTAATCTGTGCTTCCCCAGTGGCTCAGGGATAAAAAGTCCACCTGCTAATGCAGGAGACATGGCAGGAGCTGCAGTTTCAATCCCTGGGTCAGGAAGATCCCCTGGAGAAGGAAATGCAATCTACTCCAGTGTTCTTGCCTGGAAAATCCCATGGACAGAGGAGCCTAGCCGCCTACAGTCCCTGGGGTCACAAAAGAGTTGGGCATGAATAAGCGACTTATCAGCAATAATAAGCATAAAGTAGTCACATATATTGTGTGCACAATGTGCTCCCATGGTTGTGTTACCTTATAGTGATGAAGGCACAAACCTTGGGATTTATCAGACTTCTTTCGTTCCTCCATTTAACTAGCTACATAATGTTGTAGGACTCTCCGAGCCCCAATTTATCCATCTGTAAAATGAGAATAATCATATTTGCCTCATGGAAGTTTGTGAGTTTCCGAGAAGATGATGTATGTAAACTGCCTAGCACAGTGCCTGTCTCTCTCTCTCTCTCTCCTACACATGCACACACACACATATTCATAACTTGAAAAAAGACTGATCAAAAGGTCCAGCAAGTTGTGTTAGCTAAATGAGATTAAACAAATCCTATTTAACAAATAGAGCAGTGGAATTTAAGGCTTATTTTTATCTTGTTTATTTATTTTTGTTGAACTATACTTTCTAATTTTGTGATAAACCATTTTAGTTACATACGAAAGATATGTGTTTAAAATAAAACAAAAATCATTATACACAGTGCCTATTCTGATTAGTTTGATGGGGAATCATGAATGTTTGAACTCAGGCTGTGGCAAGGAGAGTGAAAAATAAGGTAAAAAGTAAAATAAACATTACTTACAAGTGAGTGTGAACAGAGGGAAGAAGAATGATTTAGTCCAAGAATAGTGGGAGTAAGAAAAGTAGAGATTGACTTGAGAGTGGTGAAAACAGCTTTGGTTATGAATACATTGACTAGATAAGATGACAGAGAACCAAAAAGAAATGAATTTTATATTCCTGAGCTTTAGATGTGGTGTCACTGGAGATAGAGACTCACAGATTTACATATGTAACATATGTATATATTTTTAAATATTTAGATATTTTACTGCAGCCATGAAATTAAAAGATGCTTGCTCCTTGGAAGAAAAGCTATGACAAATGTAGACAGCATACTAAGAAGCACAGATGTCTTTGCTGACAAAAGTCTATATAGTCAAAGCTATGGTTTTTCCAATAGTCAATTGTGGGTGTAAGAGTTGAACCATAAAGGAGGCTGAGCACTGAAGAACTGGTGCTTTTGCACTGTGTTTCTGGAGAAGACTCTTGCCAGTCCCTTGGACTGCAAGGAGATCAAACCAGTCGATCCTAAAGGAAATCAACGTTGAATATCCACCGGAAGGACTGATGCTGGAGCTGAAGCGCCAATACTTTGGCCACCTGATGCTAAGAACTGAATCTCTGGAAAAGATTCTGATGCTGAGAAAGACTGAAGGTGAGAGGAGAAGGGGAAGACAGAGGATGACGTGGTTGGATAGAATCATTGACTCAATGGTTATGAGTTTGAGCAAACTCTGGGAGATGGTGAGGGACAGGGCAGCCTGGCCTGCTGCAGTCCATGGGGTCGCAAAGAGTCAAACACAACTGACCAAAGGAACAACAACAACAAATACACGTATGTATGCTCAGTCACTACAGTCGTGTCCAACTCTTCGCAACACTGTTGACTGTAGCTCTCCAGGCTCCTCTGTCCGTGGGGATTCTCCAGGCAAGAACACTGGCAAGGTTGCCATGCCTTCCTCCAGAGGATCTTCCCATGTCTCTTAAGTCTCCTGCAATGGCAAGCAGGTTCTTTACCACTAGTGCCACCTGGGAAGCACATAAACATGTATATATATGCGCTTATATTATGTATATATAAACACCCTTATGGCAGAAAGTGAACTAAAGAGCCTCTTGATGAAAGTGAAAGAGGAGAGTGAAAAAAAACTGGTTTAAAACTCAACATTCAGAAAACGAAGATCATGCCATCCAGTCCCATCATTTCATGGCAAATAGGTGGGAAACAATGGAAGCAATGAGAGACTTTTTTTGGCTCCAAAATCACTGCAGATGGTGACTGCAGCCATGAAATTAAAAGATGCTTGCTCCTTGGAAGAAAAGCTACGACCAACCTAGAGAGCATATTAAAAAGCAGAGACATTTCTTTGCTGACAAAGGTCTGTCTAGTCAAACCTATGGTTTTTCCAGTAGTCATATATGGATGTGAGAGTTGGACCATAAAGAAAGCTGAGCACTAAAGAATTGATGCTTTTGAACTGTGGTGTTGAAGAAGACTCTTGAGAGTCCCTTGGACTGAAAGAAGAACAAATCAGTCAATCCTAAAGGAAATCAGGCCTGAATATACATTGGAAGGACTGATGCTGAAGCTGAAGCTTCAATACTTTGGGCACTTGAGGCAAAGAACTGACTCATTGGAAAAGACCCTGATCCTGGGAAAGATTGAAGGCAGGAGGAGAAGGGGATGACAGGATGAGATGGTTGAATGGCATCACCGACTCAATGGACATGAGTTGGAGTAAACTCGGAGTTGGTGATGGACAGAGAAACCTGGCATGCTGCAGTCCATGGGGTCACAGAGTTGGACACGACTGAGCAACTGACTAATAGCAGAGATCCAAGAAGAAAGAAAACCTGAGCCATGAAACCAACCTTTGGTCCTAAGCCAAATATATATATTTTTTTATTTTTATTTTTGCTGTGTAATATATCATTGTACTTATTTATTTTATATTCAGTAGTCTGTATCTCCTAATCCCCTACCTGATCTTCTCCCTCACCTTCTCTCTCCCACTGGTAACCACTAGCTTTTCTTTATGTCATTTGAGTCTGTTTCAATTTTATTAGATTCATTCATTTGTCTTATTTTACAGAATCCACATGTAAGTGATAACATAGATTATTTGTCTTCTTCTGAGTCATTCCCTAAGCATAATAATCTCTATACCTGTCCACATTGTTGCACGTAGAACTTCATTTTTATGACTGAGTAAGGTTCCAGTGTGTGTATTTGTGTGTGTGTGTGTGTATATACACATTTTTTTTTAATTGCTGTAATTTGCTATATGGACTTCCCAAGTATCTCAGGGATAAAGAATCCATCTGCCAAGAAGGAGACACGAGGTTGATTCCCGGCTCAATGCCCTGGAGAAGGAAATGGCAATCCACTCCAGTATTCATGCCTGGGAACTCTTGAGGACAGAGGAGCCTGGTGGGTGACAGTCCATGGAGTTGAAAAAGTCGGACATGATTTAGTGACTAAATAGCAGCAGCAATTTGCTGTATAGTCTAAAGACAGGGAGTGGCATACATCCACTTTGTTCCTTTTCTAAAGATTGCTCTAGCTATTTGAGTCTTTTGAGGGTCCATATTCATTTTAGGTATATTTGTTCTAAGGCTCTGAAAAATGTCACTGGTACTTTGATAAGGATAGCACTGGATATATAGATTGCTTTTAGTAGGATACACATTTTAACAATTGTAACACCTTCAATTTCCTTTATCAATGTTTCATAGTTTTTAAAGTACAGATCTTTGGTTAAGTTTATTCCTAGGTATTTTATTTATTTATTTATTTTGAGGACTTCCCTAGTGGCTTAGATGGTAAAGTGTCTGCCTACAATGCAGGAGACCTTGGTTCGATTCCTGGGTTGGGAAGATCCCCTGGAGAAAGAAATGGCAACCCACTCCAGTACCCTTGCCTGGAAAATCCCATGGACAGAGGAGCCTGGTGGGCTACAGTCCATGGGGTCACAAAGAGTCGGACACGACTGAGTGACTTCTCTCACTCACTTTTTTATTTATTTTGATATGATTTTAAATGGGATTGTTTTCTTGCTTTCTCTTTCTGATAGTTCATTATTAGTACATAGAAATGCTATATCCTGATACTTTACTGAATTCACTTATTAGTTTGAACAGTTTTTTGGTGGAGTCTTCAGGGATTTCTATACATGGTGTCATGTCATCCACAAATAGTAGAAGTTTCACTTCTGTTCTCATTTGGGTGTTTTATATCTTTTTCTTATCTGACTGTTGTGGCTAATACTTTCAATACTATATTAGATAAAAGTGATGAGCATGGACATGCTTGTTGTGTTCCAGATTTTAGAGGAAAGACTTTCAGCTTTGCACCATTGAGTATGATGTTAGCTTTGGGTATGATGTTGGGTTTGTCATAAATTTCCTTTCCTTTATTGAAATATATCCCTCATACTAGCTTTGATGGGAGTTTTCACCAGGAATGGATGTTGAATTTTCTTCAATGAGATGATCATGTAATTTTATCCTTACTTTTCTTAGTGTGATGTATTACATTGATTTCTGAGTGCTGAATCATCTTTTACATCCCTGAAATAATTTCCACTTGATGGTGGTGTATGATTTTTTTAAATATCTTGTTGGATTCGGTTTACTAATACATTGTTGAAATTTTTTGCTTTTATATTCATCAGAGATATTGGCCTGTAATTTTCTTTTTTCATAGTTCTTTACCTGGTTTTCATATCAAGGTAAGGGTGACCTCATAGAATGAATCTGGGAGTGTTCCTTCATCTCTAATTTCTTGGAATACTTTGAAAAGGATAGGTATTAACTTTCCTTAAATGTTTGGTAGAATTCCCCTATGAAGATGTCCACTCTTGGATTTTTATTTGCTGAGAGTTCTTTTTTTTCAGGTTGTCTATTTCTTCCTGATTTGGTCTTGGAAGGTTGGATACTCCTAGAAATTTGTCTATTTCTTCTACCTTGTTAAATTTATTGGCATATAACTGTTGATTCCTTGCTTGCTTAGCTGCTCAGTCGTACCCAACTCTTTGTAACTCCATGGACTATAGCCCGCCAGACTCCTCTGTTCATGAGATTCTCCAGGCAAGAATACTGCAGTGGGTAGCCATTCCCTTCTCCAGGATTTCCCAACCCAAATATTGAACCCATGTTTCCTGTGTTGCAGGCAGATTCTTTGCCATCCGAATCACATTCTCTTATGGTACTTTTGTATCTCTGTCATATCTACTGTTAGTTCTCCTGTTTTATTTCTTACTTTGCTCATATCAACTTTGTCTTCTCAAAAAAACCTGCTCTTGCTTTACTGATCTCTTCTGTCTTTTCTTTCTTTTCTTCGTCTTTTAAGTATTTCCACTCGAGTATATCCTTCTTCACACTTGCCAGGTGGTGCTAGTAATAAAGAATCTGCCTGCCAATACAGGAGACACAGGAGATGTGGATTTGATTCCTGGGTCGGGAGGATCCCCTGGAGTAGGAGTTGACAACCCTCTCAAGTATCCTTGCCTGGAAAATTCCACGGACAGAGTAAGAGCTTAGAGGGCTATATTACATGGGGCCACAGAGAGTCACATGAATGAGTGACCAAGCATGTATCCTTCTTTTGCTGACTTTGGACTTTTTTTGTTCTTCTTTTTCTAATTCCTTTAGAGGGAAAATTAGGTTGTTTATTTGAGATTTTTATTGTTTCTTGAGGTAGGCCTGTATTACTGTAAAATTCCATCTTAGAACTACTTTTGCAACATCCCAGAGTGTTTGGAAAGTTCCATGTTTATTTTCATTTTCTGTAGGTATTTTCTGATTTCCTCTTTGATTTCATTGCAGTTCATTTTTTAGTCTCTGGTATGTTGATACTTTTATGTTTTTGTTTCTATAATTGATTTATAGTTTCATACCATTTGGTTGGAAAAGATACTTGATAAGGAACTGGCAATCCACTCCAGTACTATTGCCTGGAAAATCCCATGGACAGAGGAGCCTGGTAGGCTACAGTCCATGGAGTCGCAAAGAGTCGGACACGACTGAGCGACTTCACTCACTCACTCACTCTAAATTTGTTGAGACATTTTTTCGGCCTAAAATGTGATCTTCCCTGGAGAATATTGCATGTGTACTTGAAAGAGAATGTGTGTTGTTCTGTTTGGGGATGGAAAGTCCTTTAGATATCTGTTATGTCCAACCGGTCTAATGTGTCACTTAAGACCACTCTTTCATTACTAATGCTCTGTCCTGGTGATTTGTCCATTAATTTAAGTAGGGAGTTAAAGTCCCCTGCTATTATCACATTACTTTCAATTTCTCCCTTTATGTCTGTTAATAGTTGCTTTATATACTCAGATGCTGCTGTATTAGATGCATATATGTTCAGTACAGTTCAGTCACTCAGTTGTGTCCGACTCTTTGCGACCTCATGGACTGCAGCACACCAGGCTTCTCTGTCCATCACCAACTCCTGGAGTTTACTCAAGCTCATGTCTATTGAGTCAGTGATGCCATCCAACCATCTCATCCTCTTGTCATCCCATCCCCTTCTCTTCCAGCATTCAATCTTTCCCAGCATCAGGATCTTTTCCAGTGAGTCAGTTCTTCGCATCAGGTAGCCAAAGTATTGAAGTTTCAGCTTCAGCATCAGTCCCTCTGATGAATATTCAGAGCTGATTTCGTTTAGGACTGATCAGTTTAATCTCCTTTCGGCCCAAGGGACTCTTAAGAGTCTTCTCCAACATCACAGTTCAAAAGCATCAATTTTTCGGCACTCAGCCTTCTTTATGGCCCAACTCTCACATCCTTACATGCCTACTGGAAAAAGCATAACTTTGACTATATGGACCAGCAAAGTACTATCTCTGCTTTTTAATATGCTGTCTAGGTTGGTCATGGTTGTTCTTCCAAGGAGCAAGTGTCTTTTAATTTCATGGCTGTAGTCACCATCTGTAGTGATTTTGGAGCCAAAAAAGAATAAAATCTCTCACTGTTTCCATTGTTTCCCCATTTGCCATGAAGTGATGGGACCAGATGCCACAATCTTCATTTTCTGAATGTTGATTTTAAGCCAAGTTTTTCACTCTCTTTTTTCCCTTTCATCAAGAGGCCTTTTAGTTCTTCTTCACTTTCTGCCATCAGGGTGCTATCATCTGCATATCTGAAGTTACTGATATTTCTCCCAGCAATCTTGATTCCAGCTTGTGCTTCATCCAGCCTGGCATTTCATATGATGTACTCTGCATAGAAGTTAAATAAACAGGATGACAATATACAGCCTTGATGTACTCCTTTTCCAACTTGGAACCAGTCCATAAGTCTTACTGAAACTCCTGGGATCTTTCTATGCCATTTGGGATCTAAAAGAGGTCCAAACTTAGGCTCAATGTCTGTAGAAATTTGCCACACCACATTTTTGTTCCAGCTGGTACAGTTGGTTTAGTGATGTTTTCCTAGAGGTCTGACCCATAAATGCTGCACAAAACCCTCCACTGTGACTTTTCCTCATGGCAGATACACCTATCAATCCACTGCCACAAGGTCTTAGTCTAAAGGTAAAACCATTGACCATATTTGCTCTTCTTTCCTTTGACTCTATTCATCCCATATGCCTCCATTTAGAAGACTCAGGCTTTCTTCCCTAAGGTGAGAACCACCTTATATCATCTCTTTAGAGCTCTCTCCCTGTGGCATATAGGGATCTCAACTTTTAACAAAGCCTGCAGCTCAAGACTATTTCCTTCCTAGGTGCCAAAAGCAAATGCTATTTGACAGCCAGAATTGAATAATGCCTTTATCATTCTAGTTCAACCCAACCTGTGTCTGAAACTCCAAAACTCATTGCTTCAAAAGGTGGGAACCTTGGAGCAGCAATACTTTCAAACATGAAAAAAACATCTGTAAATATTTTTTAATATCATTTCATTAAGCAAGTTTTGGAAATGAGCTACTAAAAAAGTTTAAAAGATTTCTTTAATATGCAAAATTTTAAGATGGTTAATATGCTAGTGTGCACACTAATTCCAAGACAGTGATACAGTATGCAGCATTTCTCAAATCTATCTGGTTAAGGAAACTTTTAAAATTATCATCTTGTGGAATCAATTTTCTAGGGAATAAAGTTTTGGAGACACTGAGTTACTCAGGAGAACCACAGTAGCATAGAATCCAGAGAGAGAAGACAGGAGAATTTTCTAGAAGCAAAGAATCACTTGTTGTTGGTAGTTTCCATTTGTCTCCTCTTTCTCAAAACCCAAATTGTTTCTATTAGAGAAGGTAAACTGACATTGATTAAGCAGATCTTCCAAGTATATATAATGTGCTTCTTATTAGAATCTTAAGGCCTTGTAGTAGCTTCACATTTTTTTTTCTTCCATGAAGACTTAACAATTCAGTAAGTTATCCCTTAGAGCATTAACAGTAACTTCACAGATTGAATATGTTAATGGAACTTTAAAGGTGCTTAGTTTAATTCTATTGAGCAATTTATGCAGCAAGAAAATCTGAAAGAAAGCAGCTTTGTAAAGGATTATACTAAACTCTCAATTATCTGCTTTATGGATTACTTTCCTGGAGCCAAGATCACTGTTTTGCATTTATCTTCTTTGACTTTCTCACTTGCTTCTTCTTTCTGATATCTACAACCTCAGAGGCACTATAAGGGGAGGTGTTAGTTGCTATTATGGCAGATTTTTGTTTCAGTAGCGGGAACTATTCTATTCTCCTGCTGATATTTAAATTAGTGTATATATCCCCATAAGGTGGTCAAACATGGGCAAGTCCAGGCAAGCCTAGATTCAGCGATTGCATAGTGTGATCATGATATTTCCAAAGCAGAAGTCAGAGTTGAACTTTACTGAAATCTCAACTTTGCTATTGCACTAGGTCTCCCCTTCTCTCCAAAGAGAAGCATCTGAGAGAAGCACCCAAGCCATAGCACTTATTTTCTCCTAACCTCAGCTCTGTTGTGTATCTCAGATTGACCAGACACATGGTACAGCTGTCTCTCACCCACCTAGTTCCCAGCAGGTCACCATGGAGAGATTATGCTGGCTATAGGGCCAGGCTCACAAAAAGTGACATTTTAGACAGGATTACACAGTTTTCTGGAGACAAACAGAAACCAGGATAGCATGCAAGGCAATCCTGGAATAAAAATACTAATTAAAAAAAAAAAAAAAAAACTGCCTCTGCTACTCTATTGCTAGGCTTTAAAAACATCAACAGAGCATCAATAATTTTGTAATTCTAATCTGTCCACCTGGAAAACTCTGACTTCCAATGGTATAAATAGTTCAGCCATGTGATTTTTATACAGATTACACAAGCATGACATAATATACACTATATATAACATTAAAAACATGTAAATAAATACCTGCATGACTGTGCAAGTGTTACAGAGGTATACATGTTTAAATGCTTGTGTAGGTCCTTAGCATTTACAAATCTCTAGCTCAATGACACAATACTGCATTTTTTTAAAAAAGAAAAATTGTCAATCCAGAACCCTGGAAATAGGTGTTACCAAACTCAAAATTGGAACCCAGGCAAAATTCTCTGTCATACATGAACTACTATTTTTCAAAAAAACATGGGTAATGTTGTCATGAAAAGAAATTATTGATTTATTTAAAAGCATTGCTGATATCATAGTGAGTTTTTACTCATTATATACCTATTCAATCAAAATATTGAAAGTATGACTATTTTGTGGACATCCATAAAATATTTTTATGTAAGAAGCAGCAGCTTTATAAAATGATAACATTAAAGTTGATCACAACTTTCTTCCTTTAATTTTTTTTCATTTTCTCATTTTTCTAAAATAAATATGTGATACTCTTATACAGAAAAAAACTTTACTTAAATATTTAGAAATCTAAATAGATGTCAGGACTTATATAAATAAGCACATTAGATGCAAAGATTATTTGGTTTGAAGTTATTCCAAGCCTAGACAACAGATCACCAAGATGTGGGGAGTAGGTAAGACTAGAGAGGAACTTTTAAGGGAAGGAAAAATTTAGCACCTGGAGAATGAAAAGAGTAGATGAAACAGTGACATCTTTGGTAAATGAAACAATGACAAGGATGTGAAATTCTGCCTAGAGACCAAATGATTTTGGAAATTATAGCATACATGTGTTCTTGTAGAAAGATAAAGACACGTGGGTTAGAAATGAACAGATACAATTTCACCATGAATGCATAGATTTTAGGGAAAGATTTGTTGTTCAGTTGCTCAGTCATGTCTGACTCTTTGCAACCTCATGTACTGCAGCACACCAGGCTTCCTTGTGCTGGGAAAGACGGGCTACTAGAAAT
>SJYA01004592.1:0-32422 GCA_006410615.1 Neotragus moschatus
GTTTGCAGATGGTCGTTACCTTCCCCTGCTGGGACCCCTTTGCTGTGTGCCGGACGAATGCCAGATCATTCTACTGGAAATGACAGAGTTTTGAGGTCCGGGTATCGGTGGATGGAATTTCCTCTTCCCCTCATTAACAGAGCGATGCTCAAGAGAGTCCCTACCTTGAGGTCGGAGGAGACGGCGGGGGGAAGCTGCCTCTGCCTTTTGCACTTTTCTGCTTCATCGGTTTTTCGGTTTGCCCTAGTGGGTCGTGTGACCCGAGCCCCCGTTAAATAGCAGTCTACAACCTGAGGGGGAAGGGTGGTGGTTGTTCCTCAAGCCCAACCAGCGCAAGGGGAAAATCTTTCATACATTAGGTTCTATTTAAAATTTTGACTCAGTACCTTTGTTTGAGCAGTGGTCTCTAGAAGAATTTTCCTAAGGGCTCCACCCAAAGAAACCCATATAGTTGGCCAGCACCTCATTTGCATTTGGTTTGTATAATAACGATGCTCTCTGATCTCAAAGTGCGTTTTCCTCAAAACTTGAGTCTTGCTCTCCACCAGGGCTACGCTCAGCACCTGGTTCTCAGCGTCCCTCCCCTGCCCTCCCCTTCAGATATCTAGGGCTCAGGACTCCCCTGCCAGGGTTCTCAGGGAAACATTTGCAAACCCGTACCTTCTCTGGTCTCAAAGAAATGTTTGTTAAAATGCTACTCTTACAGTCTGTTTGAGGTTCACTGGAGTTTTGTGGATTTTTTTTTAAGGGTGTCAGAAGGGCCTTTTTAAAAAGATAAGGGCGTTTTAAAATTTCCTAAATGGAAGAGACTTTAGAGCTCAAAAGAGAATAACTATTTGGGGGAAGGAAATTTGAATAACCAGATCAAGTCCTATGTAGAGGGAGAAAGCAATATAAAAAGTGAGATCATGATTTGGAGGTACCTCTTTGGCAACCCACTCCAGTATTCCTGCCTGGAGAGTCCCAGGGATGGAGGAGCCTGGTAGGCTACAGTCCATGCGGTCGCAAAGAGTCTGACACGACTGAGCGACTTCACTTCACTTCACTTCACTTGGGATATTGTTTTGTTCTCAATAGGTGAAATCTGGGCCAGTGCAAAGAACCATTAATTGCAGGCAACCTTGAGTGAGACAATGGGAGAAGAAGCTCATGAAAGGAGAAGGGACAAAGACTTGTGTTTGTTTTCTACTCACTGCACTGTGGCCTTGGGTAGTCCACTTCACCCTCTGAGCATCAAGAGTTTTATCAGCTTGGCTTCCTACGCAGGCCTGTTGTGAAGATCAAAGGTAAGAATGTAATGGACCATTTTGATGACCACAGCCTGTGTATTCTGTACACGTAACATATATATGACTCTATTCCTAATGCTCAAGAGCCTCGGGGGATAAAAACATGCATTCATTCACTCATTCACTGTGTGATCACAACACACATTTATGACTGCTTGCTATGTGCCTGTCATCAGGCTAAGCTCAGAAGCCTGAGAGGACACAGTGGTGTGGAGCCATCGGTGGTCCAGGGCTGCTGGAGTGGAGAGTCTTCAGCGAAGAGCTAACAGGAAATAGGCCTGCCCGAGTTGCTGGGATCATATTAAAGGGTTTTTAATGCATCTTGGTAGGGATAAAATTCTGTATTATCAGAGAAACCAGGGCATATCAAAAAGTTTAAGTTTAGCCCTGTACACCACAGAACACCCAGTGTGCAGACTGGGAGTGGTGTGATCAGTGATGTGGCCTATTACAGGAAGATTTGGAATACATACTAATGTCTACTGTTCGCCCCTGCAGATCCACTCTGGGCCCTCTGGTTTCCTAGAAGCAGTGGGCCAGTGGGGAGCCTCCTCAGAAGAGCAGGAGGAGGGAGGTCAAGAGGTCTGGACATTTCTTCCTTGGGCTCCTTCTCTTTGGGGTTACTGTGGGCTGGCTGCCACACTCAACAAAGCTTCTTTCAGGTGTTTCCCCTTCCCTCTCAGCTCCTTTCCCTCTCTCTCCCTTTCCCTCTTCTCTCTTCATTTAGAGAATCGCTCACTACCTTCCTTCGACTTTCAGGCCAAGAAGTGGAAACTCCCTTTCCTGCTGGCCCGGGGGACTGCACACTGTTTCTTTTGGCTTTCTATACTCTGCTGGCCCTTTGTAAGTTGTTCCTTCAAATTGGAGTGTGCCATTTGCACACTTAGGAGTACCAGCTGGGAACTCATGGGGAGGCATGGCTGCATTCAGGGTGCAAGAGCAGAGAATCTCAAAGCAGGGGCAGAAGCGTGGGATGGGAGGGAAGGACAGATACAAGAGAGTCAGGCAGTCGAGTCAGTAATACTTGGTACTGGACTGAATGTAGGGGTCATCAGTGAGGGGAAGAGTGCAGAATTACTCCCCACCTGCTGCCTTAATTGAAGGCAGGTGGTGACATTTACTAAGTGAGGGACTGTAGTAAGACAGGGCCCGGGTATTGGAGGTGCAATCATGACTCTGATTTTGGACATTAAATCAAATTTGGACTTGCGGTGTCTCTGGAATGTTCAGGTGGGGATGTCTAGTAGCCTTTAGATTTACGAAACTAAATTGAAAGAGGCATGGACAAGTGGCTTCAATTTTGGACTCTTCCGTTCATAGATGATAGACAAAGTTACATATGTGACATCACCCAAGTGGGCAAATAGAGGAAGGAAGAGGCCTGAATGGGAGGAAGAGCTGAGATGCCCGAGTGTCGGAAAGGAGGAGGAGAGAAACCGTCAGGAAAGAGGGATGGGAACACAAGTGTGGCTGAGACATCCAGCAGGACGGGGCTGGAAACGCCCTTTGGATTGACAAGAAGGCAGTGAATTCTGGATGCTAGAGGGGTTTCTTGAGTTGTTAGCCTTTCTGTCATAGAGAGGAGGGTGGTGGGAGAGAGCTTGAAGAGCCCACCAGAAACCCAGACTGCTCTCGGTTTGGAGTTATTGGGCCAAAAACACAAAAGGAAACTTCAGAACAACTCCTCTGTACCATGCATCTCTGCACCTTGTAATGGTGTCAACTCAAAGACTCTGCACAGTGATGGTGAAGCACTGGGTCTCTGAGCAGGCACATTAGGCACTGGTTCACATTAAGGACATCAGGCATTAGTTCAGCTCAGTTCATTCACTCAGTCATGTCCGACTCTTTGAGACCCATGAATCGCAGCACACCAGGCCTCCCTGTCCATCACCAACTCCTGGAGTTCACTCAGACTCACGCCCATCGAGTCAGTGATGCCATCCAGCCATCTCATCCTCGGTCGTCCCCTTCTCCTCCTGCTCCCAACCCCTCCCAGCATCAGAGTCTTTTCCAATGAGTCAACTCTTCGCATGCGGTGGCCAAAGTACCGGAGCTTCAGCTTTAGCATCATTCCTTCCAAAGAAATCCCAGGGCCGATCTCCTTCAGAATGGACTGGTTGGATCTCCTTGCAGTCCAAGGGACTCTCAAGAGTCTTCTCCAACACCACAGTTCAAAAGCATCAATTCTTCGGCACTCAGCCTTCTTCACAGTCCAACTCTCNAGTCTTCTCCAACACCACAGTTCAAAAGCATCAATTCTTCGGCACTCAGCCTTCTTCACAGTCCAACTCTCACATCCATACATGACTACTGGAAAAATCATAGCCTTGACTAGACGGACCTTAGTCAGCAAATAATGTCTCTGCTTTTAAATATGTATCTAGGTTGATCATAACTTTTCTTCCAAGGAATAAGCGTCTTTTAATTTCATGGCATTGGTTTAGGGACCCATTTCTTCATCCACAACTTTCCTAGCTCTGATATTGAGTTGATGGAAATTTTCAAAAACCAATGAGTCTGATGAGTAGAAGAGCAAAGAGCATGTGTTTAATAATTAGTGGGGAAATTTCAGTTTGAGAAGGGTGTGGGGGGGGTGTTGGGCCACAAATCTAGAATCTGTGAGTTTAGACTGCCCTCCAGTGGGAGAATTAAGTTCAACAGTCAAATGTGAGTGAGAAGCTTGGTAGCACTCCAGGAAGATTTCATGCTTAAAAAGGAGAAAGCTCTACTGATGATATTTTGTAACCCAATATAGAAAAAGCAGATTCAGTTCATGCTACTTCAGATGGGAGTTTACAATGTTAACAAGCCAAACTTTCAATCTGACTTTCAAACTTTGCTGTAGCCTATATGATAAAATTATTCTCCTCTAGCCTGAAATAAATCCCATCAGCTGTCTCCAATCGCACTTTCCCTGTCTACCTCCGTTTATTACAGCCAGATTAATTTATTCACCATCCCCAAAACACAATTTTTATTTCTCATTTTCCTTCTAGACTTACTGTTTTCCTTCCCACTGTGCCTATCTCGTTGCTGTGGAAATAATAGGTGCTCAATAAAAAGATCTTCATGACCTGGATAATCATGATGGTGTGATCACTCATCTAGAGCCAGACATCCTGGAATGTGAAGTCAAGTGGGCCTTAGAAAGCATCACTAGGAACAAAGTTAGTGGAGCTGATGGAGTTCCAGTTGAGCTATTCCAAATCCTGAAAGATGATGCTGTGAAAGTGCTNTTGTTCCATGTCCAGTTCTAACTGTTGCTTCCTGACCTGCATACAGATTTCTCAAGAGGCAGGTTAGGTGGTCTGGTATTCCCATCTCTTTCAGAATTTTCCACAGTTTATTGTGATCCACAGAGTGTAAGGCTTTGGCATAGTCAATAAAGCAGAAATAGATGTTTTTTCTGGAACTCTCTTGCTTTTTCCATGATCCAGCGGATGTTGGCAATTTGATCTCTGATTCCTCAAACAAAGCTAGTGGAGGTAATGGAATTCCAGCTGAGCTGTTTCAAATCCTGAAAGATGATGCTGTGAAAGTGCTGCATTCTATATGCCAGCAAATTTGGAAAACTCAGCAGTTGCCACAGGACTGGAAAAGGTCAGTTTTCATTCCAATCCCAAAGAAAGGCAATGCCAAAGAATGCTCAAACTACCGCACAATTGCACTCATCTCACAAGCTAGTAAAGTAATGCTCAAAATTCTCCAAGCCAGGTTTCAGCAATACGTGAACCGTGAACTCCCTGATGTTCAAGCTGGTTTTAGAAAAGGCAGAGGAACCAGAGATCAAATTGCCAACATCCGCTGGATCATCGAAAAAGCAAGAGAAATCCAGAAAAACATCTAGTGGATACAGGCCAGGAATGCAGCTGAACACTTTAGAGTGCACAAGAAAGCCACCCACAGCAAAGAATCATTTGGCCCCAGATGTTAGTAGTGCCAAGGTTGAGATACCTATGTTAGAGAATCTTCACAAGTACTTGATTAATGTTTACATTAAAAATAATACAGAAAATACAAATAGAAAATAATGATCCATACACCAAATTTAACCAGTGTTAACATATTTGTTGTCATATTTGATTTTAAGCTTTCAATTTAAGTGATATCACTCCATTATTTGGGGGGAAGTAATGCATAATTACTACTTTGAGTTCAAACAATGTAGAAAATTCAGGGTTGAAAGTGATGAAGCTGTCCCAGATCTCACTATGCAGGAATCATTGACACGAGGTGAACATTAGCCCAGATAGCTTTCCATGCATATATACAGAAGAAGCGTGCTTTTATAAAATTAAGGCCATACTGTGTATGAACTAAATGTTTTTCTTTTGAAAAATTTTAAATCTGGAAAAAAATTTAAATGGAATAGAATAATTAACTCTAGTATACTTATCATTTAGCTTCAATAATGATGAATTCATAGCCAATCTTACTTCATCTATATCCATACCCAGTCCCCTGACCCTGAATATTTTGAAGCACATCCCAGACATCACATCATTTCATCTGTAAATGTTTCAAAACCTGTTTCTAAAACATGAGAACTTTTTTTTTTTTTGAGACATTAGACATTATCAGGCACAGTTAATTTCCCTGATTCATTTTCTCTCCTTCTCCTTTCTCTCTCTTGAATTATGTTTACTTCCAAATTGTTATTTTTTTTTTTGTTTCTAATGAGATTGCATGTAATGGAAGAGAGGTAATTGTGCAAAGAAAGAAGTGGGTGTTGCATAGGCCAAAACATAAGCTATCTGCCACAAACAGTTTTTTGTGGATTTTGTTTTTCCTTTTAAGAATGTCTTGAACTATTTGGCAATGCCGTGTAAAATAATGAAGTACTTTATTTCTCTCTTTTGCTGTGTTTATTTTTCAAGTCGTCTTTTCATCTTTTTCAGTATTTCTCTGAGATTGCTACCCGCCTTGGTGTGTTTGCTATAGCGGTGGCCTCTGGGGACGAGTGGAGGAAGCTACCTGCAGGGATCATTTAACTGGTGGTTAGCTTCTTGAGGGCTAGGAGCAAGTCTTACCTTACAGCTTACCTTACCTAACAAGCAAGGTAACCTTTCTGCTGTTGCCATTATCATGTCCTCGGTATTTGTTGGATGCTTGTTATTCATCTTGATGGGTTGTGCGGACATTGATTGGTATATTACCATTGAAACCATTTATAATGAAAAACTAAGTATGCTCATTTAGCTTCAGCATATGTGCATGTTGACTATAAGTGACTCTAATTCAGTTGTTAACTTTTGGTATCTGCATCTGTGGGCGGCCTCCGAGTAAAGAGGTGAAGCAGGAGGTAGCTCAGTAGTAATCACTTGCCAGTGCAGGAAATGCAGGTTTGATCCCTGAGTGGGAAGATCCTCAGGAGAAGGAAGTGGCAACCCACTCCAGTGTTCTTGCCTGGGACACCCCATGGACGGAAGCGTGTGGAGGTCTACAGCCTATGGGGTCGCAAAAGAGCTGGACATGACTTAGCAGCTAAACAATAAGGTGCCTGTTGACTGTAGGTGACTCTAATTTGGGCACCTTTGATGTCTGCGTCTGTGGGTGACCTCCATGTAAAGAGGCGAAGCAAGGAGCTCTGCTTCCTCCAGCCGCAGTCTCTGGTTTAACACTTAACTCATGGCATGACCATATGTCCTGGTTTGCCTGATGCAGTCTAAGTTTTCGTAGTCTTGATGTCATCCCTTTTCATTCACCAGATTGTCCCAGTTTAGATGGTAAATTAAATGGTCATCCTATGGTAAAGGCATTTAATGTGTGCCTGGCTAGCCTTTCTTCTTGGGCTTCCCTGGTGGCTCAGTGGGTAAAGCGTCTGCCTACAATGCAGGAGACCAGGGTTCGATCCCTGGGTCGGGAAGATCCCTTGGAGAAGGCGATGGCACCCCACTCCAGAACTCTTGCCTAGCAAATCTTATGGATGGAGGAGCCTGGTAGGCTGCAGTCTGTGGGATCGCTAAGAGTCAGACATGACTGAGCGACTTCCCTTTCACTTTTCACTTTCATGCGTTGGAGAAGGAAATGGCAACCCACTCCAGTGTTCTTGCCTGGAGAATCCCAGGGATGGCGGAGCCTGGTGGGCTGCCGTCTATGGGGTGGCACAGAGTCGAACACGACTGAAGTGACTTAGCAGCAGCAGCAGCAACCAGTACTCCTGCCTGGAAAATCCCACGGACTGAGAAGCCTGGTAGGCTACAGTCCATGGGGTCGCAAAGAGTTGGACACGACTGAGCGACTTTTCCCTTTCCCTTAGCTCTTTTTGGAACACTTTATTTACAAGCATTCTCTTTTAATCTTCATGAAATCCTGAAGAGGCGGATCCTTTTTCATCCACATTATACATGTGGAGAAGTTGGGGCATAAAGAGGTTGAGTAACTCGGCTAATGTCATGCAGCTCTATTTGCATGCTTAGTGACAGAGCCAGGATCTGAGCACAGGCAGTTCAGCACCAGTGTCCTTAACCGCTCTGCTGTGTCGCCTCCGTGCTGGACCCAAATATATCCTTGTAGAACACATGCTGATGTATCAGAAGTCCGTCTCCTGATAGTTAATCTGCATGTCTTTAGATCAGAAGTCTGGTGAAGCATTAGGGAATTTGAGGGATCTCCTTGTCTTCATAATATACTTGTACCACTACACCAATCTGATTATAATCTTTTTCTCAGAAGAGTGAACATTTACCTTCATTCTTCGAATCACCCTAGATCCACCGGGGCTGGACCCCGGCACTCTGGGTGCCAACTGTTTGGCATTCCTAGATGCTCACGTGATGAACAACTCCAGCTCTTGCAGATTCTTAAGTCTCTGCAACAGTCACTTTTTTCTTTCTTTCTTCTGGTCATCTTGGGTATCTTAAATTTACACACACACACACTCACTCACTCACTCACTCACTCACTCTACCTCCAGCACCCAGAACAGGGCCTGACGTATGGCACACACCTACCTTTGATCAGTTCATTTTCTGGATTTGTGTGGGAACAAAATTCAAAGCCCTTGCACAAGGTGCTTTGAGGAAAGAGATTTCAGACAGCAACTGCTTTCAAGTCCCTTACAATTTAGTCAGTGTAGATGAACAACTGGTATCTGGCAGCTGAGCTATAATATGAGAGTAAGTTAGAGTTCAAAGAAAAAAAGTTTCTGACATTGTTGATCAGGAACATTTTGAGAAGATGGAGACACATAAGTCAGTCTAATGACTTCTAAATTGGCTAAAAAAAAAAAAAATTGCTGCATCCAGACCTGAAATTTGGCAAGAGTAGAGGGCTGTAGAAGAAGAAGATTTGGTCAGCCCAAATGAGAGGACTCGTATCAGTTTGACACTTGATCCTCTGGTGGAAACGCTCAGTCAGCAATGTTGCTCCGTTTTTCTGACATCACTATCATCATCATGGCACATGGACCCTCTAGGTGAGTTGGAAGCAGTGAGAACAGATGGAGCGCCTCAGCAGCAAAGAATTTGATTTTTTAAAAATATGGAAGCCTGGTGTTATTTGATTTTTTTTATAAAAACCTTTAGCGTTTACTATCTATTGATATATACAAGATTTTTTTCTTTAATACCAGTGTCTATTTTTATTTTAATATAATTGTATTCACTTTTTTTTTTTTTTACTTGATGTCTTAATAAGAAAAAGTATTTCCGTTGGAATAGAATTTCTCACAGTGGTGAGATAGGGCAATATTTGTTACCCTTACCTTACAAGTGAGTAATCTGAAGTTAGGTTAAACTGTCAGCTGAATGACTTGGGGAAAATGGCACAATTGAGACTTGGGTCTTCAGAGTCCAGATCCATTATATATCACCCAGCCTCATGTTAACTTACTAGATTAAAATTTTTAGCAAAATGAAGAAGAACAATGAAAGTTGTGATTATCTCACATTATAACTCTTTGTTCCTGAATATCATTATAGAATCTAGTTCAACATAGTTAGTCTATTTCCATTTTTCAGTTGACAGGCATATTAACTCCACTTTGATGATTGTAGATCCAATAAATCGTTCTGAATGAAAGTCCTATAGGAGGAGCTTCAAGGGGTTTCCCTGGAACTTATGTGCAGATTAGAAAAAGGCAGTCTTGGGAATTGCCTGGTGGTCCAATGGTTAGGACTTGGGAACTTTCACTGCTGGGCCCGGGATTTGATGCCTGGTTAGGAAACTAAGATACCACAAGCCATGTGGCATGGCCAAAAAGAAAGAAAAAATCAATCTGTCTTTAGTATGCTGTCTTGGTTTGTCATTAGTCTGGAAGAAGGGCCTGAGGAATTTGGTACCTGGGCATTTCTCTTACAGTTGTCTTTCTGGGTAGATTGGTCAATCAGAAAAATGCATCCCTGCACCTGCAGTGGGTGGGTTCAGCGCCCACCAGATACTGGCCTTGGGAAACGAGTATCTGGATTTCAGCCTCCGCTCCGCTACTTTTATGTAGTGCTTGCAAAGCAGCAGCCATGAATCCTATTTACATTTATTCAGGAGGAGCTGGGGCTTCCCTGGTAAAGAGCCTGCCTGCAATTACTGCCCCCCCTGCCCCGCCCATCACACTCTCCGTTGTGTTTCCTCATAGTTCTTCTTAGCCACTTGTTGCTAGTTGTTCTTTCTAGACGGCTGCCTGAGCGACTTTTCTCAGTGATGTCTCCACTTTTAATACACTAAGTTTGTCATAGCTTTCCTTCCAAGGAGCTAGCGTCTTTTAATATCACGGCTGCAGTCACTGTCCACAGTGATTTTGGAGCCCTAGAAAATAAAATGTCACTGCTTCTATTTTTTCCCTTTTCAAAAGTCTAGGAATTACACTCATTCTTTGATGTGATGATCGGATAACCAAAGTCATAACTCAGTAAAGTTGTTAATAAATGAAACACATTTATTATATATATATATCTCCATTTATTGCTGAAAGAAACAACAACTTCCTCTTTTGTTGAAAAGTTTATTATTTTCTTTCTGCTGCTTCCAGCTTATTGCAGGTAAAAAATGCAATTTAGGAAAGCAAAATTGTTACAGTATAAATCACCAGTATCTTTTGATGTTTTTAAAAAATTCTTCATATTACCATACAGATCAGGTAGCCATGACTAACATTTGCTTGTTTAACAGTCTTCTGTCAGAATATGCTGAGATGTTGGGTTTTGGGTGGCCTCAAATGATTTCTGTAGTACCCATTTTTAGCTTCCTACCTCCATGACCTTTGACTTCCTCCAGCTTTGTGATTAAGAAGGAAAAGTCTATGTGGCCTGTACTTCTTCTCTGTGGGTTTTCCACCCAAGAGAGTTTTTATGATTTATTAGCCTCAGGCTGCTTCAAGATGTGTTTCCTTACATCATTCTCCAGGGTATAAATATTTGTTTCTTTCATTTTGTATAGTTTTGTATTTCTTGTCCCATTAGCTTCACAAATAATTTATTACATGTATCTTGTTGATCATTTTTTTTTAGATGGCTGCCTGAGCTACTGACTTCCTTTCCTTTTTGTTAGGCTGTGTGCTGTGTCCCAGTTAAATAAGTACTGGAATTTTCTTATGCGTACGTATTAGGTAAACACTTCTGTTTCTCTGCATTTGGTAGGCAAAGTGGTATCTTTGTAGCCTTCTGGACAATATCTTACAAATGGCCTTCTGGTTCTGTGTAAGTGTATCACCACTGTTCCATGCCCTCACTCCTTTGGCTTTTTTTCTTAACCTCTCTTTGCCCTCAGTTCATCCAATTTCTATCTATACTGAACCATGAGAAGCTTGGTACCTGGGCATTTCTCTTACAGTTGTTATTATAGCTTAGAACATAACTGCTATCACATGTTGGAATAAGTCAGAAAAAATAGTTCTCAGAAACTAATTTGTATATAATTTCAGATATTTTTCTGCTCTCTTTGATAGATGAAAGTGCTTTGCACCCTGGTTCCTATTATATATAGAGATGCTGTGTGCACCAAGCTTCTTATTCCTTTTTCATTGAATGTAGCAAAACCATCATCATTGCCCCCACATAAACACATTCAACATTTATTTGTACTTGGTATTTTTCAATTTATACTCTGTTTTGAGTGCATTTGTAACAATTTTACAGTACACTGTAATTCACGGAGCAGTCTTATATCCATTAACTCATTTTATTGTCCAACAGCTTTAGGAGGAAGCAATTATTAATATTCCATTTTTATAGCCGATAAAACATACGTGTGTTTGTTTTCTGAGACATCAGAAAAATACTGATGCTTAATTATGTAGCCATTTCCTCTCTTTTGCCTTCTTTAAAGATCTGAATGCATAAGGAAATGATCTCTTTCCTACCATATGATTTCTATCAGTATCTTCTCTACTTTGTCAGAATGAATCTTTTTATTATATTTTGGTTTCACTTCCTGTGTACTTCCATTCTCCTCTGGGCCTATGTCCCTTTTAAGTCTAATCACAGGGTCATTTCCTGTCTTTTTGAAACATCACTAAGCTGCAGAATAATAATGATGGTGATGTTATACATTATATAGTGTTTTCAGACTTCTTTCACACCTGTCTTTCACAACAGCTATCTGAGGTAAGCAGAACAAGTGTAAATTGCTTGTTTTTGTGGATTAAAAACCTGAAACTCTAAGTGTTAGCTAAAGTTACTTGTGTGTTTACAATCACAAAACTAGGAAATATTTGGAACAGGAATGCCTCTTTTTTCTGAGCCTGGGGCCCTTCCACTGCTGTTGCTTCCTGTTATAATATATTCCTGTCATTTTCTCTCCACATTTCCTTCATGCTTTCGTATTGCCCACTGTTTACTTAGAGTGAAATCCAGAGTAGCAGTTTGTCTTGTAGCTTTGTCAAGACTTCCTATAAAAAGAAATTTTAAGCAAAGCAGGTCCATAATTTGCCAGATGCTCTGTGCTTAGGTCTTTGAGCATCTCTGCTGTTTGCTCCTGTGCCCATGTTGTCATGTTAGGACTGTGCTGTGTAGGGATTGGTGTCCCAGGGCTGCTGTAACAAACCACCTCCCAACCTCGTGGCTTGAAACAAGAGGCACTTGTGCTCTCACATGCAGGAGGCCATCCGTCCAAAATCAGAGGATTGGCAAAATAGATTCCTTTGTAGAAGCTCAGCGGGAGAATCTGTACCATGCCTCCTGCCTCACTTCTGGTGAATCCTTGACTTGTATTCAGTCAGTTCAGTCACTCAGTCATGTCCAGCTCTTTGTGACCCCACGGACTGCAGCACGCCAGGCCTCCCTGTCCATCACCAGCTCGCGGAGTCTGCTCAAACTTAAGTACATCAAATCGGTGATGCCATCCAGCCATCTCATCCTCTGTCGTCCCCTTCTCCTCCCACCTTCAATCTTTCCCAGCATCAGGGTCTTTTCAGATGAGTTAGTTCTTCACATCAGGTGGCCAAAGTATTGGAGCTTCAGCTTCAGCATCAGTCCTTCCAATGAATATTCAGGACTAAGATCTTTTGGGATGGACTGGTTTGATCTCCTTGCAGTCCAAGGGACTCTCAAAAGTCTCCTCCAACACCACAGTTCAAAAGCGTCTGTTCTTCAGCTTGTATCAATAGCTGTGTAATCCCAGTCCCTGTCTGTCTCTTTCTTCACTTGGCTCTCTTCCCTCCGTCTGTGACTCTGAGGCCTTCTCTCTGTGAGTGTCTGGCTCTGCGTCTCTTCTCCTCAGCTTATAAAAACACCAGCCATATTGGATGAAGGGCTCGCTCTGTTCCAGTAGGGCCTCATGTTAACTTACATCTTAATTGTATCTCCAAACACACTGTTTTCAAATAAGTTCACATTGACAGGTACAAGGGATAAGGACCTCAACATATCTTTGGTTGGTGGCACAGTTCGGCCCATAACAAAATATGTCCTTTTCTTTGCCTCTGCTTTTATTGTTACCCATGTGGTATATTTATACATATGCTTCCATAAACATTTGTAGAACTAGCCTTATTTACAGATTACCATATGGATTTTCTCTCCCATAATTGACATAGATATGTATATATTGCATTTATAAGTCTGAATTTGCCATCTACTTTGTAGTAAACCAGAGAAATTGTGTTCAATACTTTATATTGAAATTTCAATTATCCATGGTCTATTAATATCACAAACATTGGAGACAGTGACAACTGGTTTATATCATTTGGACTTTGTCTTATAATTTTGCTCTTTTGTATTGCTCTTCTATTAACCCTTGGTGTCAAGATTATGTTAGCTTTATTAAAATGAATGCTGGAAGGGAAGTATGTTCAATGTTACATTTTTTAAGCATTTGATAAAACTCACTTTTGAAACCACCTGAGTCAGGTGTTTCTGCTCCTTCTTCCTTTTCTTGTGCATAATAAATGTATGGCTCAGTGAATTTTCACAGTGTTAACCCCAGGTCAAGAAATAAAATATCTTCAGCATCCCTCTTATTTCCTCCCTCCTAGCTAAAAGTAACCACTCTTGATCAGCGTCTCAGTACCTTAATTCTAGTTGTATCTGTTTTATGCGTTGTGTATTGGAGTCATCTGGTAGATGTTCTTTTGGGTCTGCTGCTTTTCACTCAGCATTATACTGGATCCATCTATATTACTGCAGGTGGTTGTAGTGCGTTCATTTTCATTATTCTCTAGTCTGTTTGTATAGCCAGTCTGTCGTGCATTAGAAGGGCCTTCCTCTCTCTCTGAAAACACGCAAACCGCACACAGAATTTGATTAAGCAAAGACCAGAGATATATCTCTCCTTTTAAAAATCCATTAGTTCACTGGTACCTCCAGCTTCAACCCCCAGTGTTTATTGTAACCTTTTCCCTTTCCATGTTTGTGTTTCCTTTGTCTTACAGAGAGAACTCTGGGTCCCCTTTTCCCTGATAGATTTCCTTTTCTTTTTTCTTTGTAAATTTTATTTGGCTGTGTCGGCTCTCAGTGGCAGCACGAGGGACCTTTGCTGCATCACTTGGGATCTTTTGTTCCGGCCTCCCCGGGCTCTGGTTGCAGCATGCGGGCTTAGCTGCTTCACAGCCTGTGGGACCTTAGTTCTCCCATCAAGGACTGAATCATTATCCTCTGCATTGCAAGGCAGATACTTAACCTCTGGACTGCCAGGGAAGTCCCTAGATTCTCTTATTTGATGAATCCCCTGTGTAGGACAAATCTCTTTCCACCTTTGAACTCTTCCATGTGGAGATGCCCTCCTCACCCTGCTCAGGCTTTTGTTCCCCCGGCCAGTCCCCCCTCGCACTAACACTCCTCGGTGCTCCCAGGCTCCATCATCCCATGGAGGCCGGCCCTTAGGATGAATGTGGATGGTCTCCTCACAGTCCGTGCTCTGACACCCAGTAGGCCACCCTCTGTGGTCATCTGCTGTCCTCTGCCCTACCTCAGGCTGTGGGCCTCGACTGTCTGGGAATGAAACGGCCTCTCTAGATTCTTAAGTCTCACTTTGATGTTTCTGGCTGTGGGGTTGTTTCTTTCTTTCTTCTTTTCTTTAACATTCTTCAAGTCCTTTTAGTTTGAGGTCTTATATTTTCTCTAATTCTGGAAAGTTTATAGAAGTTTATCTCTGCTAGTATTTCATCACCTTCATATACCTTTTTCTCTTCTATATATTCTGTGATATGGACGTTGATTCCTTCATTTCTCTATTCCTTATCTCTTCAATTTTCTTTTGTGTATGTTAACTCTTTCTGATGTCTTCTAGCAGAGTAGAAGACATGGTGGTGTCTTAGCTTATTAATTTATCCTTTCTGCTCTTCAATCTATTAAGTGTATTTCCTTGGTTATATTTTTCATACACAGTATTTTTATTTGCTTCATTGTGATATTTTCTTCTTGCTTTGTATCTAATATCCTTTCCTATTGAATTTATTTTGAACTTTTATTTTCTGATTTTCTCTTGTGAACTCCTGTGGCCTGGGGATAATAGACACCTTAGCTCATGAACTCTGTGAGGAGGGGTGGAGAAAGTCCAGTTTGCGCCTCATTTGTGCATCATTTTCCGGGTTTAAAGAGGGAAGCCAGGGTAGGGGAGTCGCTTGGGGGAGATGACTTACCCAGGGTCACTATAGTATGGAATCCCTTCCCAGACTCTGCACTTTTCGGGGTCTGTTTCCCTTTACTAAGACCGCCTAGTGCCTGGAGTATAGAAAGAGGTGGTGGGAAGAGGAAACTTGTGAACGTGTAGGGACCACCCAGTGACGTCCACAGGTTCTAAACGACTTTCCCACCAGCTGACTCCACTGCCACCCACATGTTACCCTGCAGCCCCTCGACAGATCTGGGCTTGCTGACAATTTTCCTGCCTTGCAGCCACAGTTGTCTGAGCCTGTTGGAGGGAAAAAATTTGCCAAATTAACTGAACCAC
The DNA here is from genome assembly GCA_006410615.1 of Neotragus moschatus. Lineage (NCBI taxonomy): Eukaryota > Metazoa > Chordata > Mammalia > Artiodactyla > Bovidae > Neotragus > Neotragus moschatus. Next base: position 15,618 of record SJYA01004592.1, read on the forward strand.
ACCCTAACTCCCAACTCTGGTGTCTGGTCGTTGTCTTCCCCGCCTATTTTTTCACTCTGTACTGGGACTGAATTTCCCTTTGTTGTCCCAGGGATTTCTGTATGTGAACACAGATGATTTTTTTTTCTTTAAAATAGGTTCATGCTATATATATGATCTAGCAACTTGCTGTTTTTAAATTGGCTACATGATTGATTACACAGGAAGACAGCTTGGATTCAATAGTAAATAGCTTTAAAATATATGTATGTGTAAGTGTATGAGTATGTGTGTGTGTCTGGTTTTATAGCCCTTTTATAATGACCTATATATATATTATTGCCTTATCTTAAGTATAATTGTAAGTTAGTGTAGAGTATAGAGTGTGGTCATTCATGTTCTGTGACATACTTAGCCATTTCCCTCTTTTTTCTTTTTTAGCTTCTTAATAGCTTTTAAATATTATGATACTGAAATAAACCTGTTATAGACAAAGGGTTTTCCATTTGTATTAATAGGAGTTTTTTCCAGGATGGATTACAGAATGGATCAAATAGATAAATAGGTTAAAGGATTTTTGTTATTCTTAACTATGTAGTGGAGTGCCTGAAACATGTTAGGCATTCAAATAATGGTTATTGGATGGAACAATATTATAAAAACTGCTTTTTAATGTGGATGTAGCAATTTTGATTCCCATACACAAGATGAGATTGTTCTGTACCATGCTATAATTTTTGGATGATTGGATTGTAATCAGAAGATGTCTCTATCTTTAAAAGAAAAATGCTATCAGGTAATATATGTAAGGTCTATTTCTCTTTTATTTTTGCCTGCTTGATAAATGGACACATGTTTTCTTGCAGAACTGAATTTGCTCTTAAAGAAATCATGTCCTCTGGAGGTGCTGAAGATGACATCCCACAGGGAGAGAGGAAAACAGTGACAGATTTTTGTTACCTTCTGGATAAATCTAAGCAATTGTTCAATGGGTTAAGGTCAGTGGACTCTTGATGCCTTAAACTTTTATCTAGTTCTTTTTTTCTCCATGGCTGATGTGTGGTAAGTTTCTGAAAGTTATGGATAAAATGTTATATAAATACATGTTCTAGAAATGATCATGTCTTTAGTGGTTGTTGTTTCATTCTCAAATGAAAAAACAGTAGGAGAAGAGTATATCTTATATTGTTTTACTAACATTGAGTGAGCTGTTTTTTAAGATGGTTTTGTGTACATTACTGCACATCATACCTGTTTTACATCTGAGTTTGCTATATATCTAAGGAGCCTGGGAAGCATATACAAGTGAACCTGGGGCCTCTCTTTGTGACATCTTTTTTGTGTACTTGGTTATTTGCTTACTTGTTTTATCCTTTCTTTTTCTTAGGATAAAGTATCTAAAGTAATGATGACTAAAGTAACGGTGGAGTTTTTTCAAGACAGTGTCTTTCTTTAGTGGTGCATACCCTGACTAGTAGCAGAAGCTATATGCATTTCTGTCAAAATGTGACTTTAATAGTGTATTCTTGTGGGTGTCAGGTAAATAATTTTGTACCATTTTGTATTACTTAAATTGTTTAGCCATATTTTCAGTTCATGAGATTCTTAAGATACTGATTTACTTCAGACTTAAAGCTTCATTCTATAGGTAAAATACTAAGGATAGTTGTGGGGTTTTTTTTGAAACTTTTTATGGGAGTGAAGAATTGTAAAGACAGTGAGTTATTTTTAATTATTTTTTGTTGAAGTATAGTTGATTTACAGTGTTGTATTTAGTGAGGTATTTTTAATTTGCAGTTTATTTCTGAAAAAAATGCAGTCTTTTCACATAGTTTATAATTGTTTTCTGCTATTTGGAATTGTAGTGGAGGAGTTTATTTTAAAGAATTCATCTTAAAAAAACATTTACAGTCTAAAAGATAATACAGGGTCATCAAATCAGTCCTCCATGACCACTCTGTCTAAAGCCCTGCTTTCATTTGCCCTCTCATCTCTGTATTCATTTAATCTTCTACATAAAAGTCATGACTACCTCAAGTTATCTTATTTATTGCTTATGATTTTTTTTTATGTTAAAATGAAGTGTCCCTAGGACCAGTACCCTGTGTGTCACTGCTTCTCTACTCCCCAGGCCAGGGTTTTGCCCATTACAGGTGTTTCACAAACATTTGTTAAATGAAGGGTTCCAAAGACAGTGCTCTTAACTCCTACACTCTGCTGCTGCCTTTTTGTGCTACAGAAGAGGTCCTTGGGATCAGCTTTTTCTTTTGCTTTATAGATTAATTACATCTTTTTAAAGAATTATTTACTTTCACTATTATAATTCAAAAAACAACCCCTGTAGGCCCAGGTTTTAAGTCTTTTTTTTTTCCCCTAGAATGTTATAGAACTTTAAATTGTTTTTTTTCTTTGTTCCACTTCATTATCCAGGTATATCTTGTTTTTTCAACATTTACTTAGCCTTCAGTATGTACCATATTCTATATTAGGTATAGATAATTTGAAAATAAAACTGACAGTCCCTGCCCTCAAATAATCTGTGAGGGAATTATAAAAATACAAAATAGAAAGAAAAAAAAAACAGCCCTTCAAGCCCATAGCCACATTCTACTCAGTGCTAGCCTCAGATTTACCTTATCTGTTAAGCAAATTTCCTGCATATCTCATGTTCTTGTTTCTTAAGGCAGTAAGAAAACTTAAAGCATTGGTAGATTTAAGGAATGAGAAAGCATTTAAAAATTTGCATGAAAATCCTTACCATAACTTCTGACATGTGCCTCTCAAACTCCTTATTCTCGATTCTTAAAACATTATCATTGTTATGATAACTCTGACACCTTCATTTATGTAGTAACATGTATCAGTACTGTGTTCCTTTTATTAGACACTAATATACCCTGTTACAGATTTGTTTATCCAGTCATGAGTTATTGAACATTTATTTTATACTTTTTGGCTGTTATGAGCAATATCGCATGAACATTTGAGTGTAAGGTTTTGCGTGGACATGTGTTTTCAGTTCTCTTGAATATATATACCTCAGAGTGAAAATGCTGGCTCATATGGTACACTAACCTTTAGAGAAACTTCTAGACTGTTTTTCAAGGAGGCTGTACCACCAGCAACGTATGGGGTTCCAGTTTCTCCACATCCCCCAGCACTTGTTTTTGTCTGTCTTTATGATGATAGCCATCCTAGTGTGTCTGAAGGTGGTATCTCCTTGTGGCTTTGTTTTGCATGTCCCTAATGACTAATGATGTGAGCAGCTTGTCATGTACTTATTAGGCATTTTTATGTCTTCTTTGGAGAAAACGTTTAGTCTTACCCAATGATCATTTTTCAAATAGATTTATCTTTTTATTTTTAAATTGTAGTCATTTTCTATATATTGTGCATACAAGTCCCTCGTGATGTGTAATGATTTGCAGTTATATGTTTTGCCATTCTGTGGTTATCTCATCAATTTCTTAATGGTGTCCTTTGAAGCCCAAATGCTTTCATTTTAAAGTCCACCTTGTCACTCTCTTTCATCACTTGTACTTTTGGTGTCACAGCTAAGAAATCATTGCCTAACCTGAGGTCACTGAAATGTTTTCTTCTAATAGTTATGTGGTTTTAGCTCTTACACTTCGAAATGTGAACCATTCTGTGTTAGCTTTTGTATATGATATGAGATCATAGGCATTTCTTTGTGAGAAGACATACTTTTACAGTTGATTGTATTTCTTTCATTTTTTTTCTTTGTTCCTTGTTTCTCCTTACCTGTTCATACTTGTAATGCTTAGAGTGAATTTTCATTTTAAATCCTCTAGAACCTCTACCCTCTTTTGATTTTCATCTCTATTCGTTTTCTCAGCATTTTTAGAAAATGTCTTCAATTTTCCCATAATATGCCCAGCACATTCAACTTGTCATTTCGTATCAGTGGTTTTTGCTAGACTGCTTTTGAAAACACCAGATATTGTGTATTTGATCCAAAGTTTACTATCTTTTCTACCCATATATGCAGATAAGACAGACACTAGAAATTTTGATGTGTTTGTGAACGGAAATTGTTTTTTTAGTATGTCTGAGAAGCATATTAAATTTAGCGGTGGCATTTCTCTTCTTAGAATTATTTTTCTAATCTGATTCTGAATCATAAATGAATCATAAAGTTCAAGTGGTCTCCCGCTGGAGACTCTACTGGACTCAATCACCCTGTGGCTGCTGTAATAGTAACGACAGAACACATATCCACACAGCACTCTACAGTTTATAAATCACTTTCAGCTGCATCTTTATCCTTTGGCCGCATACCAAAAATATGTTGCCTAGAAATGAATTGTTTTATTTCACCTTCTTTTTCAATGTTTTGCTTATTTAAATATATTTTACCCACTCAAACCTGTTACCATTTTTTTGTTTGTTTGTTTGTTTTGACTGCACCTTATGGCTTCTGGGATCTTAGTTCCCTAATCAGGGCTTGAACCCCTGCCTGTGGCATTGATAGCACTGAGTCTTAACCTAGACTGTCAGGGAGTTCCCTCATTTTGATTTTTTTAAAGTGCCATTTTAACTATAACACAGGTTTTATTTATTTTTAAACTAACTGCAGAGTGAACTTGTGTCTATGGAGATAGGAGGAAACCTTAATACATGGAAAAATTGAGATCTAATCTTTAGGGCTGTTTATTCACTGTCAGAGAAATTTATTATAATGCTTAGGCTACCTTTTTCAATTTCGTTCTTATGTTAGGGGAAGAACACACTGAAACTGCCCACCCTGGCTAGGCACCATAGTAACCATTTACATGAGTTACTTAATGACAGGAGGTCCCAGTAAGGAACACGACCTAATAAGCCACCACGAACTGGAAGAGTTCAGGAAAGGTCAAAAGGGAGGCACCACATGTCCTACCACCTCCCAGAATCCTTCTCGCTGGCATCCATCTTGGCTGAGCAGTCCAGGAGGGACTCTGAGTCAGAATGATTGGCCAAAGACAACCCAGAAATTAATCCTATCACCATAAAACCCAAGACTGCAAGCCACGTGGCAGAGCAGTGCAGTCCTCCTAGGTTCCCTTACCCAGTAAGAGTCTCTTACTTTCTCAACACGTGTGTCTCCTCCGACAGTTCATTTCCAGTGTTAGACAGGAGCCCCCTTTTGGGCCCTGGAAGGAGTCCCCCTTCCTGCAACACCTGAGCACCTAAAACAATATTGGATTCAGGGATTTATCTTTTCATACAACTCAATATCAAGAAAACCAACAATCCGATTAGAAAATGGTCAGAGGATCTGACTTGTTCTTTTTCCAAAAAAACATATGCAGATGGCCAACAGATACATTAAAAGGCTCTGAACATTGTTAATCATCAGGAAAATGCAAATCAAAACCACATGGGATACTACCTCACACCTGTAAGAATGGCTTACAAAAAGAATGGCTTATCAAAAAGACAAAAAATAACACGTTAGTGAAAATGTGGAGAAAGGGAGCCCTTGCACACTGTTGGTGGGAATGTAAATTGATGTAGTAACCATAGAAAACAGTGTAGAAGTTCCTTTAAAAATTAAAACTACTGCAGCATCCAGCAATCTTCCTTCTAGACATTTATGCAAAGAGGATGAAAACACTAACTTGAAAAATTATATACACCCCCATGTCCATTGAAACATTATTTATAATAGCCAAGATATGGAAGTAATGTATCCATTAACAGATGAATGGGTAAAAAAATTATAGAATATATATGTGTGTGTGAATATTCTTCAAGCATTAAAAATTAAGGAAACATTGGAATTTATGATAACCTGGATAGACCTTGAGGGCATTATGCTTAAGTGAAGTAAGTCACACAGAGAAAGACAAAGACCATAGGATCTCACTTTATGTAGAATCTAAAAACAACAACAGCAAAAACCAGAACAAAAAGCAAAAGAAACAACTGAGCTCATGGATACGGAGGACAGACTGGTGATTGCCAGAGACAGGAGACAGGGGCACACATGCAGTCGGGGAAGGAGGTTGGAAAGTACAAACTTTCCGCTGTATTTATACATAAATATATCATAGGGATGTAATGTACAGCATGGAGACTATAGTTAATGCTTTTGTTGTTTAGTTGCTAAGCTTTCTGACTCTTTGCAACCCTGTGGACTGTAGCACACCAGGCTTCCTTGTCCTTCACTATCTCCGGGAGTTTGCTCAAACTCATGTCTATCAAGTCGGTGATGCTAGCCAAATATCTCCTCCTCTGTCTGCCCCCTTCTCCTCTTGCCCTCCAGTCTGTCCTAGCATAAAGGTCATTTCCAATGATTTGGCTCTTAGTTGGTGATACTGTGTTGTATATTTGAAAGTTGTTAAAATGGTCAATCTTAAAGCTTCTCATCACAAGGAAAAAAAATTTTGTAGCTGTTAAGGTAATGGATGTTATTTTTGTGACTTACTGTGATCATTTCATGGTATCATTTTGACTGAGAAAAATGGGTAAGCAAATTCACCAGGGATTTATTTGCAGTGTTTTGTGTGAAGGATTCCCTTCATTTTAAACAAGCCTTAATTATTTCTATAAAAACTATATCTTGGATGAGTAACATATTCTATCTGTGCTCCTGGGGTTCTGTTGAGAGGGATGTGGCTAGTGGCAGTGCAGGCCTGCATTTTACTGAAAGATTAATACTCTTTTCAATTTGAAAGAACTTTCATTTCACACACACAGAATAATGTAGAACTATTATTTATTTATTTATTTGGCTGCGCCTAGTCTTAGTTGCAGCACATGGGATCCTTAGTTGCTTTTGAGATCTAGTTCCCTGACCAGAGATGGAAGCTGGGCCCCCTACATTGAGAGTGTGGCATCTTAGCCACTGGACCACCAGGGAATTCCCTAGAACTATTAAAAAGATGGTGGTGGAGATAAAAATGAAAAGTTGACCACACTATATGGTTAAATTTTAAAAAGCAAATTGTGAAAATAGTATGTTTTACATGATCTTGTTTTATCAGAAATTCTGTGTCAAAATTACATTCTATAAGTCTACTAACTCTTTGTGGGGACTCTCTGCTCTCAGCTTTTGGTCTCTTCTAGGTACTGATTTTCTCATGGTGTCTCGTGCATGTGAGTGTGTGTGTTTCCTGTGCTTGTTTGTGTAAATGCCAGTGTTCTGTTCAGTGTTAGACTTTGGTTGGAAGCGATCGGGAGGTCTCTTGCTCAGCTCTGTAGGTCTGTGTTAGCTGCCTGTATAGTGGCTTGGAGGTATGTGTGGCATTCTTCCCCACACTAGTCTCCAAAGAAGCTCTTTGATTTATGGAAATTAAATGTTTCTGCTTTCAAGTGTTGATGTAGTTTTTGTGCATTTCTTTTGAAATAGAAGAGATTCTTTGGGAATAACTAAAAGAAAGGTTCTCTTTTTGCCCTTGCCCCCATATTTTGTTGATCTGAATAGAAAACAGGATCACAGTGCTTACAGAGAACAATAAATACATTGGTAGGGGTTCTGTACCAGCTTTGGAGCTTGGGAAAAAGCGGTGAAGTGGAGTCTAGTCAAAATAGCATCAGCTTTTAACATGGCACCTCTGATTGCCCACCATCCCATCATTGTTAGTGCTTGCCTTTTGGTTAACTTTCCTTTGTGTTTTTTCTTTTCTTTCTTGAGTTTGTATATTGAAGTGTAATACACTTGCAGAAAAGTACATATATTATAATTTTTGCGAACTGAACATATTCATGGGGCTTGTACTTGTATGACAGAATGTACAGCACAGCAGCAACCCCTTTGTATCCCTCCTCTGGGCTTTTTAACTGTATACGAGCAGAGCGGAAGTGAGTCTCAGTGCATGCAAGGCTAGAGTTTCTATATATGGTCTTATTGGGATACAGTAAACTTTCTCTTTACTCTGGAAGGTGTATCTTTCTGCCATATACATATTAAGCTATTCATCCAAGTTGTCAGAGCCTTTTCATTTTCCCAGCCATGAATATCTTAATGGAGTATTTTTCCTGACTGAAAGTACCTTCTTGTACTATGTACATAATAAATAATCTCTTCTATCCACTCACTGTGTAAGAAAACACAGCCCAGAGAGTGAGAAATGGATAAAATGAATGGTGTTTTGCTTATAATAGCTTTTGCATGTAGTTACAGTAGTAATGAGGGGAGATTGATGTTAGAAATAGCTTTGAAGACTGTCAGAGAATGATCAAAAGCCTAAGCGCTTGCAGGGTTCTAGTTACCATGGTGACTAAGGCTGTCGAAGCAGGATGGAATACTTGGTGGGATTACATAAGGCAGCGTCTTGAGACATGTATTTGAGATATGCAGCTGTGTCTACCAGTAGTATCCTTGGCTTTTGAAACAGCATAGGCCCGCAATCACTAATTATTTGTCCCCAGGGGAGCAAATGCCCAAAGCCAAAATAAATGTTGGAAGCAATAAACGTGCATACATACATACATACATATGCAAAGAAGTGCACCAAAGTGAAGTGTATTTGTCTTGAATAAAAATTATGGCAGAAATTTTTATTAAACATGCTCCTTAATATTTCAGAATAAAGAAGAAATCATCACCAGTGCTTTCTTCAACAGCCTATTTTTAGAGTGCCTTGGTTGCCGTGTAGGTAGGAAAGGATAAGTGAGGGATTAACAGTTTTTTCCCTTTGTGCCCTTTCTCCCCTCTCATGCTCTTTCCTCTCTCTTCCCTCTCTTTTTCTTCCTCTTTCTCTTCCTTCTTCACAGTATTAATGCTTTCCTAGAGGGAAATTTCCACAGACAGGTAATAGTAAAGTGCATGTTATTTCAGAAGTAATACCCTAAACTATCTGTACATGCTTGTCATACCTGCTTTTATTTTGTATGGTTTGCTACCCAGAAACAGTTGCACTTGCAGTTGAGGTAGATGGCCACCAGGGTGCAGTAGATGTCATGATCCTGTGATCTAGAAGACCATTGACTGACAAAAATTTAATGAGCCACAGATGTGGTTTAAAGTTTTTCTAGTAGCCAGATTTTAAAAATGCAAAACAAAGAAAAAAGCTCAAATTAACTTTAACAGTATATTTTATTTAATTCAGTATATCCAAAATATTTTGTTTCAACATGTAATCGATATAGAAAAAGTATTGAGATCTTTTACATTCTCTTTTTTTTATACCGAGTTTTTGAAGTATACTGAATAGCTTATACTTTCACACATTTCAGTTCAAATTAGACACATTTCAAGTACTCAGTAGCCACATGTGGATATTGACCCAGGCAAAATTCCTTCCCCTTTTAGCTTCTGTACTCAGAATGGTCCACTGTGCTTTCTGGTGAATACATGCTGGCTGTTTTGGGGGGTTTCTGGTCTGTCTTCCTGCACAGATGCTGATGGCCTTCAGGTCTTTTGGCTACTGGCGATTTGTTCCCACCCACTCGTATTTTGGGATTTGAAGGCTACCTTATCACTTATTATATTAGTTTGCTAGGGCTATCGTAACAAAATGCCACATACTAGGTAGCTTAAACAACAGGAATTTATTCTCTCACAGCTCTAGAGGCTGGAAATCCAAGATCAACTTGTTGGAAGAGTAGGTTCATTCTGAGGCCTCTTCTCCTTGGTTTGCAAATGGCCATTTTCTTGCTCTGGCCTCAAGTGCATCCTAGGTGACTCTCTGTGAGCCCTAATCTCCTGCTTATTAGGACACAATGTGTTGTCAAAACAAGTCTAAATGTTGCTGTCAGTGGCATCCCAAGAGTGAGCTCCCAGAGAAGGACTTCACTAATGTAGAATCAAAATCTGGGTTGTTTTTCTCTGTGGCAGAGAGGAGAGAGTATTAGATTACAGACTCAAAGGAGTTATGAATTTCAGTCATAGCTCAATAGTTAGCTGGCCATGAGTTCCCAGGCAACCCATTTAAGCTTTCTGCTTTTCATTTTAGTATGTATGTGTATTTACATATATTTGCACATATCTGCCGCAGTGCCGGAGATTGCAGGGACAAGGGAGCCTGGTGGGCTGCCATCTGTGGGGTCGCAGAGTTGGACACGACTGAAGGGACGCAGCAACAGTAGCAGCATCCTGCAGTGCGGGAGATCCAGGTTCTATCCCTGGATTGGGAAGATCCCCTGGAGAAGGAAATGGCAACCCACTCCAGGACTCTTGCCTGGAGAATCCCAGGGACGGGGGAGCCTGGAGGGTTGCAAAGAGTTGAACATGACTGAAGCGACCAACATTTTGCTGAAGAAGCTGTGCATTTAGGACCAGACTGAAGAAAGGGAGGCTAATGAAAGAGACCATGAGAACAGAAAGGAGGAAGGATTACAAGGTGCTGAAGAAGTGGTGAGCCAATAGGAACCTCTAGGAAGGTGACCCTCTAAGGTGTACTGATCTGAGGACTAGAAAACGGCTTTGGGGTTTTAGGTGTCAGTAGGCGTCAGTGTGGATGAATTCCATGGACAGAGGGTCTAGTGGGCTACAGTCCATGGGGTTGCAAAGAGTTGGATATAACTGGAAGTGACTTAGCACGCACACATGCCACAGGTATCCGTGATCCTAGCTAATTCACTTTAGTAAAGATGGTTGATTTGTAGAAGCTTGTAAGAAAGTTCCTATGATTCAACATCTCAACTTTACATTTGAATCATTTCTCAGAAGTAGGTTGAGTCATCAGTCTCCACTACATTTCTTCTCATGTTCTCCCAACTTTTTGTTGATAGAGTTGAGGATTTTAAAAGAGAGTGAGATTAGTGTCATACTTTCAGTTTCCTCTCAAGACTTGTGAAAAGAATATGACTGGCTAATTTATAACAACATAGGTGCCTTTGCAAAATGTGACGTATAAGGTCACTTAGCTTATGGGCTAATTCACACAGCCCCATTTAATTTAATTCCATGGACCATTAATTTCCCATCTCTACTGACAGTAATAATGACCAAATGATATATTCAGAGTTTAAAATGAGAATCAAACTCTGAATAGTAGAGGAATGTATCTAAAACTCTTTATAAGGTACATTAGTTAATTTCGTTTAGACTCATATGAAAGTTGTTTGAATATTAGCTTCTATGGTATGTTTCACTCGAAAAAGGGTGACCATGGGACTTGTCCTTTAGGAGGTTTTTTTAAAAACTTAAACCCTATTTTGAAAAAGAAATTGCTGTCTTTATAGCTGATACTTCATACTGGAGTGGTAGATTCTATAAATTCTTTCAATGAAAATAGTATAGAATCTAGTCAACATTGTTCACAGCTATAAATCAGAAAATACTTGTACATTACAACTTACGTTTGGAACCTTGTTCTAATCTTTTAGACCACTTTTTTGTGCTTTTAGCCTTCATGGAGAAATCCCTTTCCCTAAAACCGTTTCCACTAAACACCTGAAATTATGTAGTCGTGAAATAACGTACTGAGCTCTATTTCTGTTTTCTCCCTTAATATGACGAATTACTGAGGTTTATTAAATCTGTCAGTTTTAAAAATATAAAAGAGCTTGTAGGCAAATGCTTAGTTGAAAATTTGCCTGGAGACTTTACATGGTATCTTTATAGAAGCACTCAAGGGTTGTCAGTTTTCCTGAAGTCAATGTTGTCTAAAGCTTTTATATAAAATACAGTCTTCCTAGCAGTAACTACTTGATAGGAGTCTTAAAGATTCTAGCAGCAATTTCAATTGAAAAATAACTTATTAGCTCTTTGTAATGGAACCTCTCACGAGATCCATGGAGATGTAAAAAAGGTGAAACTTGGGATGAATTTAGAAACTATCAGTAGTATCTATAGTTAACCTATTTTGTAATCTGAAATGAGTTTCTCCTTATCCTAAGGGTAATGGAAATAAATTTAAAACTGAAGTTACTAGCTCATTCTTGTAATGTAGTATCTGAAAAGTTTGGGTAGAAAAACCTTTTGCTTTTTTCCTCATTGTCTTAACATCTGGTATAGAAATGCCAGTCTTCTTTTACTCATGCCACTTGCAGAAATTTGCCTATTATTCCTGTCCTATAACTCTTCAAGTTTATTAGTAGAATAATGTTTATTGCAGCATTTTTATGACAGGGAAAAACTGGAAGCAGTGTAAATGTCCATCAGGAAGAGATTGGTTGAGTAAATTGATTCATTATATACTATATTATACACAGTAAATATTGATATAATTCTATATGCATTAAAGAAACGTGATATATTAAATTAAAAAGGCATGTTACAGAATATTTAGTGTGATCCCACGTGTGTAAGATAATAGAAAGACTGACATATTTAAATGTATAGAGAAAATGCATTTTTAATTGTAGTTGTTTCTGGGGACTAGAAGGAAAAAGCAATAAGCTGTTTTTTTATTTCTTGTTTTATACACTGTATAGTATTTTTGTTTTCTAAGAGATTTATTTTCAAAATTGAAAAAAAAGAAAAAGATAAATTCTCTCACAGACTGTTTATAAAAGTCATTCCCTTCCCCTGGTCTGTGCCCATGAGTTATCCCCCTCTCACACTGACACTGGGTTGGACCATGAATTTGCTTTGGCTGATGGGACAGTACAAATACGATGCAGAGACTTGAAAAGAAAATTGCACAACAGAGCCACCCTCTGTTTTGCTACTCTTGGGATCCTTGCAACCACCCTCGTGTAAACAGAGGTAGCCTGTTTTATGATGAGAAACGCGTGACCTGGTACCCTAGCCACCAGCCAGGCTAGACATTCGAGGGAGACCATCCACTACTAGCTGTCTACAGTTGCATGAGTGAGATAAGTGTACCATGCTCTGATCATTGAATGATTATTATTCCTTTATGATGCAAAATGCTCTCAGGACTTTGCTGGCTCTGTCTGTCTGGTTTAGATTAGCCTCCGTGTGAAGAAGTGAAGTGAAGTCGCTCAGTCGTGTCTGACTCTGCAACCCCATGGACTCTATCCTACCAGGCTGCTCTGTCCATTGGATTTTCCGAGCAACTGGAGTAGATTGCCGTGTACCAGTAGCTAAACCCACAACATTTTGAGACACTTTACTCTCGTAGACTCTGTTACAAATACCTTGAGTTTATCAGGCTTCTACAAGACAGCCAAATCCTTTGATTCTTTCCCCACATCTATTTTGTCCCTTTGAAAGAATGTACTTGGGGCCACTTTCATAAATGTTTTCATAAGCTTTCATGAAAAGGTTTTCCCCTAGGGATGAGACTGTCTTACATGGCATTTATAGCTATCGTTTCTCAGTTGGGTCTTTTACACTTAACACATTAAAAATTGTGTTTTTCAGTATTGAAAATTCTGAAATTTGTGGATTTTCTCTTTTCCTTTTCAGCCTACTTGCAGCTACTTCTTTAGTGAGTTTATCTTTCTGGTATTTTGTGAAGTGTGTCTAATAGCATATTGTTCCCTGGTTTATTTGTATAAATCCACAAGTTCATTAGTCACATTATCTACTTTCCAAGTTATTGCAGGCAAATGCATTTTGCCTCTGTTTTGTATGTTAGCCTTCAGTAACAGTTTCTTGCAGTTCAATCCCAGTGCCAGTGTCCCATACATATTTCTTAGCCAGTCCTGGTTCTGGTTTCTTTTTTAGCAGCTTTTCCTAAATAAGGCTGCTGTAATAACTCCAAAATTTTAGTACCTTACTAGGGATCTATTTCTGACTCTCATGTTAGCTACAAGTTGACTGCAGTTCTGAGGCCCCATTAAATGTGTTTGACTATGTGTTCCAGGCTGAGGAACAGCCTTATCTTGGTCTTTGTTCAGAGAGAAAAGTAAAAATGCTGAACCATGTAATATCTCTTATATCCTCTTCTCAGAAATGTTGTAGATAACTTACATTTCATTGGCCAAAGCAAATTACATAACCAAGCCCAAGGACAAGGATATATAGTTTCACTTTGGGGAGGGGCGGGAACAGTTGAGAACAACACCACCACCAGCATATCCACTTCTAGATTTAGTCCCTAAAGCAGTGTTTTTCCAAGTGCTAAGTTCTTAGCTAAAGACAGACGTGGAAGTTAACAGTATATGAGATCATCCAAGGTCAGGGGAGGTAGAGCTGGAAACCCCATGGGAGAAGATCTACAGAGGAGATGAAGAATGAACTGTCAGAAGCAGGAAAGAGAAACAGGAGAGAACGTGTCCTGGTCCACTGCAATACAACTGTTTTTGCTCTAAAAATTGTAACTTTTAAAAATAAATAAGCCTGAATGCAAAATGCTTTAAATCTGTCCAGTTTGTATCATCACAAGGCTTAATTTCCAAGGAGTATACAGGTTTTTAAATTAATAGATGTTTACTTCTCATTACAGAGATTTGCCACAATATGGACAGAAGCAGTGGCAGTCCTATTTTGGAAGAACTTTTGATGTATACACCAAACTCTGGAAATTCCAGCAGCAGCATCGGTAAAGGATTTTTAAAGTTTTATGTTAGTCACAGTCTTGACCTTTACTACCTCAGTGCTTTTTATCTGTTCATGTATCTCATTTCATCTTTGTTACCAAAAGAAAATAAATTTATTTTTTTCCCCATTTATTTTTTTCAAGTGTATAGTATCTGATTTTTAAAGACAATATCATATTTGAAATGATTCAGATTAAGTAGGTAGACAGATTCATGATTTCATCCTGAAGTAGGTATTATTTATTGGCCAAAGCTATTGGGGGAGGGGGTTGCTTCTAATTTCCATGAACGTAGCTCAGAGAAGTTTATTTTTGTATTTTAGCATACTCTAAATAGACACTTTATAAATGGTTTTTGAATTTGAGTGCTTATGTTGAAATCTTATGAAAAATTCATGAATTTCCGTTTATGTACTCAAAATTTCATGATGAATTGGGTGATACTTTATTCTGTGAAATTAATAGATTTGGTTATTTTTGAAATTTATAGTCTCTCATTTCTATTTTATTATCTCCTATGTAAAACAGACAAGTCTTGGATAATCGATACGGCTTGAAGCGGTGGCAAATAGGGGAAATTGCTTCTAAGATTGGGCAGCTATACTACCATTATTAGTAAGTGAACTGCAAATGGGAAAAATAAAGCGTTCTCCTGATTTAAACACAGCATGCAGAAGTATGCATCAATACATATCCGGTAGGAGGGAAAGCGGATGAGTTACACTTGAAATTCTAATAGTTCAGATCATCTTGATTAAGACTTTAATCAAGGTCACTTTAAAATGTGACCTTCCATAATCAAAGTGACATTATTTGCTTCAAAGGCTCACCTTCCAAACGGTTCATTCAGTCAGATTCATTTGTAAGCTTAAAGGTGTATGACCCTTGGTTTTAGATAAGAAAAATACTAAATGAATTTATGGTTCTTAATGACTTCACTTGAATCTTGATCCCTTACGGAGACATAACATAACTGATATGTTTATTTGAATGAGTGGTTTTCAGGAGGATACTTTAAAACCAATCCTTGTATGCTGTGTCTAAAAGGGTACGTGAAGTCAATGAAGATACTTTTGACTACATCTGTATAGTCCCACCCATGAGTCAATGAAAGAAGAGAGCTCCATTTAGGATCCAGACATCACATTATCATTAAGTTGTATCAGGCATTTCATAAAAAGGCTTGGACCATTTGTAGTTTAGTTGGCCAGAAAATTCCTTCCTCTTCCTGTCTTTTGGCATGCCACTCAGATTCCCACCATTAAAACCACTTTTCCTGGTAGAATATTTTCTTAAGAAATCCCTTGTAAAACTAGCAATGTTATTGTGTGTAACTACGTGCTGTGCTTAGTTGCTCAGTTGTGTCTGACTCTTTGCACCCCCATGGGCTATATAGCCCGCCAGGCTCCTCTGTCCATGGGGATTCTCCAGGCAAGAATACTGGAGTGGGTTGCCATGCCTTCCTCTAGGGGATCTCCCCAACCCAGGGATCGAACCCAGGTCTCCCACATTACAGGTGGATTCTTTATCATCTGAGCACCAGGGAATCCCAAGAATACTGGATTGGGTAGTCTAATGCCTGTCCAGCAGATCTTCCCAGGAATTGAACCAGGGTCTCCTGCATTGAAGGTGCATTCTTTACCAGCTGAGCTACCAACTATTCTTCAACTTAAAAAAAAAACTAGAAATGTTGACTAGAAAATCCAATTTATCAGCATCCTATGAAGATTAATATGGATCAGGGTCCATTTCTCAGTCCACTGGTCCCAGGCCTTTAATCCCAGGAAAGATTTAAGTGAGTAGAATGCTGTTGGAGAGGCCCTTTGAAGAATGAGAATAATGTCTACTTTGGGTTGCTATCAAAAAAGGCTTGGGAGCAGAGGGGAGGTTTTTTTTTTAAAAAATTATTATTCTTTTCATACATCTTAAGGGTGATATGATTATTGCTTTGGTGATTCAAATCTAGTGTAGTCATTCACATCACTTCCAGTAGAGGAAGAGAGGAGTAACAAAACAAGTATTTATCATGCTGAAGAGTCTGAGACACTGTCATACTTAAGAATTTCTTTCTCTCTCATAGCCTACGCACATCTGAGACCAGCTATCTGAATGAGGCTTTCTCCTTCTATTCTGCAATCAGACAGAGATCTTACTATTCTCAAGTCAATAAAGAGGACAGGTATGCACCTACTGTTTTTAGAAAGAGAAAGATAAAGCACTGAAACTTTTGAGTGTGTAGAAATTAGGCAGAAAAGCACACATTTGTTTATAATTTTTATTCATTTAATGGGCTTTATTGAGTGCCTGCTATATATGAGGCCTTCTTAAGCATATGGAAGTGTGTTACCTAAAAGCAGTAAATATCATGGATGTTGTGACAGATGTCACAATACCAGGGTAGGGTCAGAGCCCAAAGAAGGGTGGGTTATTTCTTTTTCTTTCTTTTTTTTTTTTTTGCTTTGATCTTGTTTCTTTTCTTTTCTT
>SJYA01004593.1:0-32056 GCA_006410615.1 Neotragus moschatus
CTGATAGAGAGAGGGCCTGAAGAACTATGGATGGAGGTTTGTGACACTGTACAGGAGGCAGTGATCAAGACCATCCCCAAGAAAAACAAATGCAAAAAGGCAAAATGGTTGTCTGAGGAGGCCTTAGAAATAACCGAAAAAGAAGAGAAGCTAAAGACAAAGGAGAAAACGAAAGATATACCCAGCTGAATGCAGAGTTCCAAAGAATAGCAAGGAGAGATAAGAAAGCCTTCCTCAGTGATCAGTGCAAAGAAATAAGAGGAAAACATTAGAATGGGAAAGACTAGAGATCTCTTCAAGAAAATCAGAGATACCAAGGGAACATTTCATACAAAGATGGGCTCAATAAAGGACAGAAATGGTATGGACTTAACAGAAGCAGAAGATATTAAGAAGAAGTGGGAAGAATAAACAGAACTATACGAAAAAATATCTTCATGACCCAGATAACCACAATGGTGTGATCACTCACCTAGAGTCAGACATCCTGAAATTCAAAGTCAAGTGGGCCTTAAGAAGCATCACTATGAACAAAGCTAGTGGAGGTGATGGAATTCCAGTTGAGCTATTTCAAATCCTAAAAGATGATGCTGTGAAAGTGCTGCACTCAGTATGCCAGCAAATTTGGAAAACTCAGCAGTGGCCACAGGACTGGAAAAGGTCAGTTTTCATTCCAGTCCCAAAGAAGAACAATACCAAAGGATATTCAAACTACCGCACAATTGCACTCATCTTACATGCTAGCAAAGTAATGCCCCAAATTCTCCAAGCCAGGCTTCAACGATACATGAACCGTGAACTGCCAGATGTTCAAGCTGGATTTAGAAAAGGCAAAGGAACCAGAGATCAAATACCAACATCCTTTGGATCATCAAAAAAGCAAGAGAGTTCCAGAAAACATTTATGCTTTATTGACTACATCAAAGCCTTTGAATGTGTGGATCACAACAAACTGTGGGAAATTCTTCAAGAGATGAGAATACCAGACCATCTGACTTGCCTCTTGAGAAATCTGTATGCAGGTCAGGAAGCAACAGTTAGAACTGGACGTGGAACAACAGACTGGTTCCAAATCAGGAAAGGAGTACATCAAGGCGATATATTGTCAGCCTGCTTAATTAACTTATATGCAGAGTACATCATGAGAAATGCTGGGCTGGAAGAAGCATAGGCTGGAATCAAGATTGCTGGGAGAAATATCAGTAGCCTCAGATATACAGATGACACCACCCTTATGGCAGTAAGTGAAGAAGAGCTAAAGAGCCTCTTGATAAAAGTGAAAGAGGAGAGTGAAAAAGTTGGCTTAAAACTCAACATTCAGAAAACGAAGATCATGGCATCTGGTCCTAGCACTTCATGGCATATAGATGGGGAAACAATGTAAACTGTGAGACACTTTATTTTTGGGGGCTCCAAAATCACTGCAGATGGTGATTGCAGCCATGAAATTAAAAGATACTTACTCCTTGGAAAGAAAGCTATGACCAACCTAGACAGCATATTAAAAAGCAGAGACATTACTTTGGCAACATATGTCCGTCTAGTCAAAGCTATGGTTTTTCAGTAGTCATGTATGGATGTGACGGAGAAGGCAACGGCACCCCACTCCAGTACTCTTGCCTGGAAAATCCCATGGATGGAGGAGCCTGGTGGGTCTCTCTTAGAGAGTCGGACACGACTGAGCGACTTCTCTTTCATTTTTCACTTTCATGTACTGGAGAAGGAAATGGCAACCCACTCCAGTGTCCTTGCCTGGAAAATCCCAGGGACGCCGGAGCCTGGTGGGCTGCCATCTATGGGGTCGCACAGAGTCGGACACGACTGAAGTGACTTAGCACAGTGGCAGTATGGATGTGAGAGTTGGACTGTGAAGAAAGTTGGGTGCCGAAGAATTGATGCTTTTGAACTGTGGTGTTGTAGAAGACTCTTGAGTCCCTTGGACTGCAGGGAGATCCAACCAGTCCATCCTAAGGGAAATCAGTCTTGAGTGTTCATTGGAAGGAGTGATGTTGAAGCTGAAACTCCAGTACTTTGGCCACCTCATGCGAAGAGCTGACTCATTGGAAAAGACCCTGATGCTGTGAGGGATTGAGGGCAGGAGGAGAAGGGGCCGACAGAGGGTGAGATGGTTGGATGGCATCACGGACTCGATGGACATGAGTTTGAGTAACGGGGGTTGGTGATGGACAGGGAAGCCTGGCGTGCTGCAATCCATGGGGTGGCAAAGAGTCAGGCACGACTTAGCAACTGAACTGAAGTGAAGGAAATGATTCTTTAAAATAAGATTATTAGGAAAAGTGCATCTATTAGAGGTTGTTTGAAAAGAGGCCTGAAGAAAATAATGGAAAGAACCACGCAGATATGTGAAGGGAGAGCATTCAGGCAGAAGCTTTATCCAGTGCAGAGACTCTGAGGTAGCAGCATATTTTCCTCTTTCAGAAAGAGCAAGGACAGAAAGAGTGGAGCAAAGTGAAAAAGAGAATAGCAGAATATGAGCTCAGAGTGATGGGATGGCATATATCATACAGGGAACAATTTTAAAAAAAAATAACTTTCATTCTGAGTGAGATGGGAAGTTCTTGGTGGATTTTGAGTAGCAGATAAGTACGTGATATTTAGTATATATTCCAGATGCTTGCTTTTAATCAGTTTGAGCATAGTGATTAATAATAAATATTAATTTGTCATATAGAGAGTTCAGAATATGAAGTTGGAGTTTTACTAAGTGGTGTGGTCAGAGAAGAAATCTTGGTGATTAGGGCGGCTTTTTTAGGATTCAGGGACAAACCAAACCTGCTTACAGAAAGTGATTCCAGGCTTTGATGACAAGTACAATTCGGTTGATTTTCCTGCCATCTCTGTCTTAAAACCTCCTAAATGACTGTACATCAATCATAGTGGTTTCTGAAAATGTTAGTATTGCACTGTTTTGGAGGCTTTGGCAAATTTCTTAGATCACCCACTGTACATCAGGTAACTAGTATTCCACAGTGACTACTGTGATTTCAAAGTTAGTCTTTGCCTGGGAATCTTCTTTGGAGGCTCACAACTCTAATTCCCTCTGAGATAGGCTCTCAGAGCTCACTTTAACAGGTATACTGTGCCTGCTTTAACTCCTTTAGGCAGCCTAATGTAAACAGTTCAAATGGTTATGAATAATCAAACGTCTTTTGTGAAACAGTGTTCATAAGAGACTGTTAAAAGTTCATGAGAAACTTTTTAAAAAACACTGAAATTACGTCTGAAGTGCTGTTAAATTAACCAACTATAATGATTAAAAGTCACCTATATTTTCTAGAACTTGGGGAAAGTCACAGAGTATTTCTCTTTTATCTCAGTAACCTAATTATTGAATTTTTTTGAATAGCAGTTATCATAATTAGTTCAGTTCAGTTGCTCAGTCATGTCTGACTCTTTTTAACCGTGTGGACTGAAAAATACTGGCTTCCTTGTCCATCACCAACTCCCAGAGCTTGCTCAAATTCATGTCCATTGAGTCAGTGATGCCATCGAACCATCTCATCCTCTCTCGTCCCCTTCTCTTCCTGCCTTCAATCTTTCCCAGCATCAGGGTCTTTTCCAGTGAGTCATTTCTTTGTATCAGGTGGCCAAAGTATTGGAGTTTCAGCTTCAGCAGCAGTCCTTCCAATGAATATTCAGGACTGATCTCCTTCAGAATTGACTGGTTGGATCTCCTTGTGGTCCAAGGAATTCTCAAGAGTCTTCTCCAACACCACAGTTCAAAAGCATCAGTTCTTGAGTGCTCAGCTTTCTTTATAGTCCAACTCTCACATTCATACATGACCACTGGAAAGACCGTAGCTTTGACTAGCACCTCTTTCTTTAGAAGCCCTCAGTTCAGGCCTCTCTGGACTTTCTTGTTGCCAGGAGAAGCCTGTGTTCCCCATTTGATAGGAGGAGAAGTGGTACCCCTGCTCCCTTTTCTGTCTCCAGCCATTATTTTACACAAAGTCTTCATATGAGCTATCTGCTCTTTTGATTCCTGTGTGAAAAATTTAGTGATGAATACCTATATTGAGCTTTTAATTTCTTTGATCATTTACCCTTTGTAGTTTACCAGAACCGTAGCAATAAAGAAGTAATGCTGTGGCTTCTTCACAGATAGATATCTCAGAATACTGTGTGGCTCTTGAATCACAATTGGTGTACTATCTACAGGGTTTAGATACAGTACGTAAATCCAGCCTCATTATTTGAAGGTTCTTCATTTGTGAATTTGCCTACTCATTAAAATTTGTTTGTAGCACCAAAATTCAGTACTTATGGTACTTTCACAGTAGTCTGTAGATGTTTGCATGCGTAGAGTAGCAAAGTATTTGAGTCACCTTCATGGACTTTCCCCTCTGAGGCTGAACAAGGTGACATTCTGCTTTCCCGTTTCAGCCTTCATCTACTAAACAAGTGTCCATTTCATGGTCTGTTTAGTGAAATATTTTTCACTACAAGCCTGTCGTGCTTGTTACTGGTGATTTTGCTGTTTAAAATGATCCCTACGCTGCTTTGAGGTGCTGCCTGGTGTTGTGATGTGCCTTATGGAGAGCATACCTGTTAGATAGGCTTCATTCAGGCTTGAGTGTATAGTTCTGTTGACTGACTTCAGTGTTAATAAATGTATTATATATTATTAATAAATAGCATGTCTTTAAATAGAAATACACATAGGAAAGATTATGTATTGATCGGTTGGCAAAAATGTGACTAGAGGCTTGCAGGAACTCAATCCTGTATTTCTGTTAGAAACACTTGTTTGGTATTTATGACAACTTTATAGAGCACAATCACTGTGAATAATGAAATTTAATTAAGCATAGTGATTTCTAGAGACTTTAGGTATAACCATTTCATCATTCCTTCTCTCTGAAACCATTGCTTTAGATTTGTTTAAAACATGCATAAAGAGTTGTATTGTAAAATTTAATTTTACCATAGGTTCAGGTTAAAAGTCATTGATTAACATTTCTAAACATTATCCTCTAGAAAATGAGGGGCTTCCCAGGTCGCTTAGTGGTAAAGATTCCACCTGCCAGTGCAGGAGATGCAAGAGATGCACGTTCAATCCCTGGGTTGGGAAGATCTCCTGCAGAAGGTAATGACAGCCCACTCCAGTATTCTTGACTGGAAAATTCCCTGGACAGAGGAGCCTGGCAGGCTACGGTCCATGGAGTTGCAGAGTTAGACACGACTGAGCAAGTGTGCTCTAGAAATTAATCTGCCTGAAATGTATATATTGAGTGCTCAGTGAGTGTTTTAGCGTAGTCAGCTTCTAGCATTGTAGTGATTCTGGTTTTGGAGAAGAGGTCAGTGTCAGTGTTAGGACTTTGGCATATTTAGTTACGTAGGCTGAGGCACAGGGAAGAAAACCCAGTTGAAAGTCACCTTTCTGGTTTCTGCTTTGCTCTTTGCTAGCTTGAAGCTAGCAAACTTGAAAAATACTGAATCTCTTTGAACTCTTTCACTTTGTCTGTGAAGTGAGGAGCGTTTTTAATTTAAAATTTCTATGATTTTCTTTTATCGGTATTATTCTTGACCTTAAATCATTTCCAGTCTCATCATGTTCAGTTGTCAAAAAATCATGCAATTTAATGTCAAAATATATTAGCCATCAGAGTTTATCGACCTCAAGTTCAGTCTCACTGATTATTGGTAAAAATGTAAGTCATATATTTGATATATCTTGACATCATATAGTGGTAAGATTCAGAAATAAAAGAACACTCTTGAAGTTTACATAATTTTTTTTTTTAGGGCATAGGATTCTGTTTGTTGGTGGTTGTGTTATATATGATACAAGTGTCCTAAATCATACAGAAGTTTTCTCTAAAAAAGTTTAAAATTAGGATTTTGAAAAGCAAAAATGTGCTTTTATTAATACCCCATTTATGAACATTTTCTGTATGGCAGTTTTCAAGTTTTAGATTATGGGTGCTTAAGTTTTGTGGTTTTTTAATAAACTATTTTAACTATCTTTAAAATTCTTTCCCTTAAAAGTATTTAATAGTTGATTCTGATTTCCTATTAATTATTGGATATTTATAATTTTAATTTGGTTATTGGCTTATTTAATAGATTATTATTAGAAAGAATGAATTTCTTAAAATACTGTTTTTTTAAATTAATACCAACAGAAAGTGAAATTTTTTTCTCTTAATTTCTATATATTTATTACTGTTTTCCACTCTCAAAATGAGTCAGAAAAATCCAATCCAATAAAATATGATGCATAAAAATTTTTATGTAAATCTATCAATTGGATATTTTCAGCTTCTTCAGATATTCTAGAATTCCTGTAATTTGACTTTCCACTTTGTTATTACATATTTTTTATTGACTATGCTTTAAATCTGATTCTTCTACTTGGATTTATCATTATTGACCATGCCTATCTATAAGAATCTGTATTACTTTGAAATCTGTTTACATGCCTCACTGTAAATATGTCAGTTATTTTTACTGGCTTAACGCATTTCTTCTCTGTTCTCAATATAACACTCAAGTTATACAACGATAGTCATTTGTGTTGTTATTGTTCATAATTGAGAAGTGTTCTTTGTTGACCTATACTGATACTATTTTAGAAATGCCAGTTATAAACTTTCTCTTTGTTGATAGGTCAACTGCTTACCCTCAGTCTTCTCTCTCCTTTACACACATTCTTTATGATTTGTTTTATGACCTTTGCTCTCTCTCTCTTTTTTAAATTTTGATAAGTTGTTCTTAATATGTCATTTAACCTGTTTCAATCTTGTGAAAATATGCCTGTTAGGTTGGGTACACAAAGAGCAACTTTTTTGGAGCTTGCATTTCTACCAGGCAATGTCGCTTACTTCATGCTGTTCTGTGCATCAGTATCCAAGTAAAAAATGTTCTTGTTAGTGTTAGAAGAGCTAAACTTTAGACACAGTTACTAAAGCAAGATTTTGATTCTAGCTTTGAAGAAAACCTATGTATAGCAGATTTACTGTGATATACATAGAGGTACTGCATGCGTGCGTGCATGTGTATTTTTCAATATGTTATTTTTAACCTGACTTCCTTCCAACTGTTCCCACATTAAGAAATACGGTGAAAGAGATAAATGTGAAGTATTTATTTAATACTATTTTGCTTTTCCATCTATCACCATGAATATAGTATCCTTTTTAAAAATTATCCCTTTTTCTAACTTTTGAACTCTTTCTCATCATCCCATTTTAATTATTAAGGATATAATTTCACAATTTCTTCTGTATCTTGATTACATGATCAACTTTTTTTGTTTTGTGCTGGATCATTCTTGTAAGTGTATAGGTATCCTGCTAGTTCTCTAGTCTTAATAAAAGAATCTTTTCTTGACACCATTTTCCCTACCAGTTTCCACTCCCTTTGTTTTGTTCCCTTTGGCATCAGACTCCAACCCTGTACCTGCCCACCATCCCTATTCCCTTTTCCCAGTCTCTTAATTATACTCTCATCAGTATCAGACTTCAGCTAACAAAAACTGCTTCTGTAGTTGTGACTTGCATCTTACTGACTGCAGTGGTCTGTTCTTTGTTGTCATCCTGCTTCACCCGTCAGCCATACTTGCCATCATTTACTTCCTCCTGCTGGGTTAGCTTTCTCAACTTGGCTTTGCCAGTACCACTCTTTCTTGGTTTTCCTACTTAGCCATCTTTGCTGGCTACTCCTCTTCTTTTAGGATGATGGAGTGTCTTAGGGGTCCATTTTTAAAACTCTTTCTATATTTGAACATCTAGTGTAATTAAATCCACCCCCCCCCCCAACTGTAGCTTATTTCTTAGAAATGGTTGATTATGGGAAAGAAAATGAAATACCGCTGTTTTAAAACTATCTTTTGGACTTTCTTAACCCCATCTTAACGCTTGCAGTTAAGACCTGTGGACCTTTGGGGAAGTGACCATCTATTGGCAAGGATTGGGACAGTGGATAAGGCTGTTTTATTTCAAGATCATTGTAACGTAAAGTAGTTACTCTTGGGACATGATAGAAAATGAGTATTGTATTTCCTTCTCTTGAAATCCTTAAAGATATGAACTTGTGTAATGTGTTGGCATTATTTCTGTAACCTCAATTATGTCCATGTAGATATTTGTGAAGGATGAAATCTAAGAAGGAACGTTATGAAAAGATTCTGTATCAGATCAAATTTTAAAGCCACTGTTAAAAGCATAAAAGTAAACATGCTTGATACATAAAATTTGAGAAACACTAAAAATTGAGTGGCACCTATCATACCACTGCCTAAATGCAGTTTATATTTTGATATATTGTTTTCAGTCTAGTCATTATGCAGTTTAAAAATCATTCTATGATCGTATAATGTCCTGCATTTTGCCCTTAGCATAGTATAACATCCAAGCTTTCACAGATTTTATGAGCAACATGTTTAGATGGTATTCAGTTTAGATATACTAAATATATCTCATCTCATGGGCTCCTTTGTCTTGAACATTTGGGTTTTGATTATTTTAATTTGCATTTATTTTTATTTTTTGTTTTTGTGGATAAAGCTGCAGTGAGTATCCTCTGCATCACTTTTTTTTTCTGTTTTAGGAATACTTCCTTAGGATAGATTGCCAGAAGTGGAGTGACTGGGTCAGAGGGTATGAACTTATACATTTTTATTTTCCTTTTCTTTTCTTTGAAATAAACTTTTTAGTTTATTTGATGTCTGATTGATTTATATTCATTATGAAAAACAAAAATCATAGTGATTATATTTGGTAACTCAGAAAACTGTCTAAAGGCAAACTTCTGTGATTAGAAAAGTTTGGGAAATTCCTAAGGTTTAAAAAAAAAAAGCCTTTTAATCTTGGTTTATCTCAGCATTTCCTGTACTTAATTGAGCATTGAATAGGTTTTTTTCTGATATACTTTTTAAATTTTGTGGAATTTTGATGAAGGGTATAGTTTATGAGCTACTGATCTAAAATTTAAGAATATTTTGTTGGTTAGATTGTGTTGTGTTGGTCAAAGCAAATAAACTATAAACCTTTGTTCTAAAATTATTTTTAAAAGGAGATTAAAATAAAGCTATTTACTATATGATTTCTGTGTGTCTTTTAAAATCTCATAACTTTTATAATTTAAAGTTTCTAATGATTTCACAAGAACATCTTAATGTCTACATGGCATCTAGTCTTTTTACAACCTGTATTAAAATTTGGAGTACAGACATATAACATAAAAGTAGAAGATAATGTAGATTGTAAAAACCTTTCTTCCCCCCTCATTTTTCTCTACAGAATGTGAAAACCTTTGCATCTTCTGATAGCCTAGCCAAGGTCCAAGAAGTAGCAAGCTGGCTTTTGGAAATGAATCAGGAACTGCTCTCTGTGGGCAGCAAAAGACGACGCACTGGAGGCTCTCTGAGAGGTAACCCTTCCTCCAGCCAGGCCGATGAGGAGCAGATGAACCGCGTGGTGGAGGAGGAGCAACAGCCCAGACGCCAAGAGGAGGAGCACGCGGCAAGGAACGGGGAAGTCGTGGGAGCGGAACCCAGGCCTGGAGACCAGCACGCCTCCCAGCAAGGGCAGCTGGGAGAGAACAACAACCGGTTTCTTTCTGTAGATGAGGACTCCTCTGGAAACCAGGAAGAACAAGAGGAAGACGAAGAGCATGCTGGTGAACAAGATGAGGAGGATGAAGAGGAAGAGGAAATGGACCAGGAGAGTGATGACTTTGATCAGTCTGACGACAGCAGCAGGGAAGATGAACACACACACAGTAACAGTGTCACAAACTCTAATAGCATCGTGGACCTGCCCATTCACCAGATCTCCTCCCCGTTCTATACAAAGACAACAAAAGTGAGTACCTTGAGCCTGCTCTTCACCTGAGGAATTTTACATGTCCATGTTAAGTGTGGTGAAACTTTCCTCACAGTCTTTGTATCACTGCAAAATTAATCTTCAGTTGTGTAGTAATAAAACAAACCAGTTTTTCTTTCTCTTTTTTTTTTAACAGAAGATATTAGAAATCTTGGTAATGGGACAGTATTATTAAATGGAGAGAAGGCTCCTATTACTATGAAAAATCATTAATACCAAATTTCATCATCAATTTTGTCCCTGGGACAGGGGTTAATAGATTGTGTGCAGTGGAGAGGGCTGGAGTGAAACATGATTTGTGTGGGTCAAGTAGTAAAGGATCTCATTGACCAAGTGCAGCTGGTCTGATGGGCTATGTACTCACAGGCCTTACCCCATGGCACAAGGTACTAGAAGTTACCTCAAATTAGTTTTCTTATTATTATGAATTTATTATTATTATGATGAGATGATTATTATTTCTTTCTTATTATGGTGATTATTAAGGTATATTCTTTGTAAACAGTTTTCTCTTTGTTATGTAAATAAGATGAAATTGCTGTTTGAATATTAGTATTTGGTTATTGAGGAAATCTGAGTATTTTCAAAAGTTAAAATACTTTAGACACCAGCATGTTTAAGGTTATGAAATGTGCTTTCTGCATTATAAAACAATAAGAATGTATGGTGCTATCTTCACTGCTCTTCTTCTCCTAGTTATTTTATTAAAATGGAAACATTTCGGAACCCCGGAGGAAGTGGGTTTTTTCCTGACTCCATGCTAGTGGAGCACTCCATTTACTTTTCCACACAGTTTGAATACTAACCGTAGGGTAACTACACCATTTTGGCATTTGACTGTGAAAAATAGGAGAGCCTATGAAGATACACTTAGATTCCCAACTTTCTGTCAAGTTTCTGCCACTGTTTCCCTTGCGTATAGTTTTCATTTTCCTTTCCCTTTCCTTCCCTGGGAGATAGCTCTGTTGTATCTGCCTCCTTATCCCATTTAGTTGGTGGTAGCTCATGAAATTTGTCACAGACATGTTTTAAAAGGTGGACATTTAGACTCCTGTCTAAACTGGAGGAATCCTATCAGTTCAGGGACTTAATAACTAATCCAGTGCTGAGAAAAACAGTTCCATTTTATATAGTCCTTGGAGCCTGTTCCAGTTAGAGATTGGATACACTCTTGCTGCTGCTGCTGCGGCTGCTAAGTCGCTTCAGTCGTGTCCGACTCTGTGCAACCCCATAGACGGCAGCCCACCAGGCTCCCCCGTCCCTGGGGTTCTCCAGGCAAGAACACTGGAGTGGGTTGCCATTTCCTTCTCCAGTGCATGAGAGTGAAAAGTGAAAGGGAAGTCGCTTGGTCGTGTTCGACTCTTCACGACTCCATGGACTACAGCCCACCAGGCTCCTCCATCCATGGGATTTTCCAGGCAAAGTACTGGAGTGGGGTGCCATCACCTTCTCCGGGATACACAATTGTCACTGCTTCCCAGATTTATCCTTGCTGAATAGGCAGGGAGCTGCTGTCTGAGGGGGAAGGGGCAAGTGTTTGGGGAGCTGCAGTAAATATGGAATTGCCAGTGCCAGTTCTTTGCTGTGGCATAGGGCTTATTTCCTCAAAACATTCTTGGGTATATCACTTAAAATTGCGGGCAGGGACTGTGGAGAGAAAGCAGCATTTCTCTCACTTCCCAGTCTTTGTGTTATATTCCCTTTCCCCCACCAAATTATAGTCAAAATGAAATAATACAGTGTTTGGGCTTTGCTTCAAAATAATACCAAAGGGAAGAAAAAGGAGGAGGGTATAGATTGGCCATGAGTGGCTAATTGTTGAAGCTGGTTTACAGGGACATGGAGTTCATGGCTATTCTACGTAGTTTACAAAGTATGTTTAAAGTTTTCTGTAATAAAAATCAAGTTGTAAAGACTGAATACACACACACCCAAAGTTGAAAATAGAAGTTTTCTTTATGTATCTTGGTCTTATTGACTAGCTCCTAAGTCAACAAAGTGCTGACTTCTCTTCTGCATTGAATTTTATTTTCTCTGTATTTTGGTGCTATTGAATTTACAGGAAATTCAATAAGACGTCATGTGCATTTTGCTGGAGTTAGAATTTATCTTAATCAATATTTTAGGCAGTGTTGCTATCTAATGGTCTATATAAAAAGGAGAGAAAGTAAGAAGAATTATACTCAGAATGAATGAGGTATGTAGCATAACTTCTATCCTGTTTTTCCCCTCAGGCTTCTTCGCTTATAGATCTTTATGTTTGCATGCTTCCTGGTTCTTTATTATTTAAAAATTAGATAAAAATCATGAATATCCATATAGAATAGACTGTGAGTTAAACATATCTTTGGAAAGGAGTGTTTTAACTCAAATAATATTGTAATTATTTTACAGACATTAAAAATAAATATTGACTGAAGTGGTTTATCTTCATACTCTTAAACTTGCTTACTCTTAAATTTTATTTCACCCATAAACAACATACAGACAGATTTAATATCATTCTCTTTAACCTGACTTGACCAGCAATGAAATAGCTTAGACATGTAAATGCTTTCATTGCTATATCATTTTTGCTTCGCCTTGTGAATTTTAAACTCTTTCTAAAATGTTTATCCCTAATTTCCCTAGCTTGTCTGCAGGTTTACATTCTATTTAGTTGGTTTGATCTAAGAAGGAACTGGCTTCAGCTGGTGGTTTTCATCCCTCTTACCACCCCTGTCACAAGGTGTTGGAGTGGGGCTTTGGCTTGAACACTGCTAGCGCAGCCCCACCTTGCTGGTAAGGCTCAGATCTTTCAGAGTGCGATTTGCTCAGTTCATGTCCCCATCTGGATCTCTCTTCCTCAGGGTTATTGTCTTAGAAGGAGTTCATATATATCACCTTCTGAGGATTCCGTTGGAAGAAGAGGGGTTTAGTATTTAATTGCATTATCTTATTTAAGAAAGAAGTTTAATCAAAGCTAAGCCTTTTTCAACGATGCAAAGCTATCAATGAGTTCTGCTGCATTTTAAATGAAAAACTAGAAAGGCAGCTAGATGAAACATACCATTATCCTAAAGGAGAAGTCATCATAATGAAAACTTGCAGCACACAGATTTATTTGATGGGTGCTTTATCTTTCTCTTCCCTTCAAGATAAAACGGTAAACAGAACTTGAGATATGTCTTACGCAGATAGCTACCTCCTTAAAAACAAACATACTGAACTCAAGTCTGTTTCCCCTTATAACTCTTGAGTTGTGAATACAAACCATTGTGTTGTACACACAAGGCCACAGGAGTGACAGCAGTAGGGCTAGATGTGACTGTGTGTATATGAGAGTGAGTGTGTCTGTGTTTGTGTAACACGCTTTTGATATGCCATTCATTTTTAGGTCATTTGCCTTCATAAACATAGCAAGAAAAATATAAAACTATTTGATTGCCAAGACAGAGGTGCCCTTCTACAAAGTAGGATGTCAGTCAGTCTGAAATTAGCTTGTTTCCCATTTTGTTTGTTCCTGAAACACTTCTTCAAGATCATTCCCAACAACACTTTTTTTTTAAACAACATTTTAAAAGCATCACTTAGTACTATGTTGCTTCAAAAGAAAATATCAGTCACCCATGTGTATAAATCCTTTAGATATAGTAAATAGGGGAAAACTCTCATTATTTCAAAATTATTTTTTGAGCAGCTCTTAATTACTGATTATTATAAACATGACACTTTAAACTATTGATCATTATAACACTAGACACTTTTACAGATATTACCCTAAGCCACGGTTTCTTTGAAATCTTCTTAAACCATGACTTCAGAGAAGAGTAGAGATGTAATGCTGCTGCTGCTGCTGCTGCTGCTAAGTCGCTTCAGTCGTGTCCGACTCTGTGCGACCCCATAGACGGCAGCCCATCACGCTCCCCTGTCCCTGGGATTCTCCAGGCAAGAACACTGGAGTGGGTTGCCATTTCCTCTCCAGTGCATGAAAGTGAAAAGTGAAAGTAAAGTCGCTCAGTCATGTCCGACTCTGTGCGACCCCATGGACTGCAGCCCACCACGCTCCCCCGTCCCTGGGATTCTCCAGGCAAGAACACTGGAGTGGGTTGCCATTTCCTTCTCCAATGCATGAGAGTGAAAAGTGAAAGTGAAAGTCGCTCAGTCGTGCCCAAACCTTAGCGACCCCATGGACTGCAGCCCATCAGGTTCCTCTGTCCATGGAAGTTTCCAGGCAAGAGTACTGGAGTCGGGTGCCACTGCCTTCTCCGAGAGATGTAATAGTTATTTTAAAAATTCCATTACAGTTTTACCCAGCATATCTTTCAAATGTTTTTTTTTTTGTGTGTGTGTGTGTATGTGGTGGGGAGCAGTTTCTTAAACATAACCTTTGAACCACTAGACTTACTTTTTGTCATACCTGAACATGCTATATATATACAAATATGATATTAATGAGAAAAGCCGTTTTTGGTGCTTCATTGCATTGATCTTTCAAAGCATAATGGAAACTATCAAAACTCCTAGGACAATCTGTTTTCTGCCTAGTCACCAAAGATTTATTCTAATGAGGCCTTATATCCATAATGTAAGTTAGAAATTCCAGACTTTTGTAATGTTAAAAGTCAAGGGTAGTAGCAGTCAAGAATTGGTGTTTATTACATCCATATTGTGTGCAAGTTTCTATGACAGTTAAGTAAGCCGAGCTGGCAGAGAGGCCAGCACCCCAAAATTTCACTGTGTAAGTGGCAAGAGATTTTAAGTCAGATCTGCCTAATTAAAAAAAAAGCCCTTTTCTTTCCATGTGCTATGCTGACTCCTATGGTAGAATTCGGCAAACATTTCTAAACAAGATTTTCAGAATACAAGTCTGTTTAGGTTCTAGACTCTGCAGTGTGGTAACTTTCTAATACCATATGACATTTTAAGTCAACAGAGCTGTCCTTTAGAGAGTACAGATTGCTTAGTTAGGTGCTTTCCTTTGTGATATTTAATGAGTATTGAACTTACGAGGACTCAAGGCTAAAGTTGTAACAGGAAAAAGTGACAATTTGAGGCTGATAACATACCATTGCTGATAACATACCAGTCTCTCTGGAGTCCATCAAATGTGCTTCTTAATTAGGGGTTGTGTGCTATTTCTGTAAATTGTGTTAGTCTGCTTGCAAATTCTAAATTCAACTTGCTTCCCCAGGTAGGAATGCCCAACTCTTCCCTGGGTCAACAGCCTTAGCATATTTTTAAAAAACAAGAACTCATTTTCTGAAGAGATGTCTAGACCATACAAAAGACTCCTTTCCCATATTTAAGGTAGAGAATCAAGTCATTTTCTACTAAAATGAAAAGCAAATAAGATTACCATCAGACCAGGTCTGGTACCCTGCTGACCTTTTGTGAAGAGAGCCACGTTTGAGCACTGCTTCATGCTTCTCCCACGCCTGTCATAGTGCCTTCTGTTTGTTCTCACGTAGCTTCATTCCTCACCTCTAATCTGTCTTTTCCCCATCCTGATTGTTAGATTTCTCCGGGTAGCTAAACAGTTGTGTGTGTGTCGGTGTTGCCCCCTCCATGTGGCATGTGGGATATTAGCTCCCCAACCAGGGATCAAACTTGAGTCATGCCCTGCAATGGAAACCCAGAGTCTTAACCATTGGACCACCAGGGAAGTCCCTAAGCAGATTATTTTTCAGTTCTTTCCCCCTCAAATAAGACATAAGTGTTTTGAATATCTATCTATCTATCTGTCTATCTTCAAAGAAGCAGTATGTCTAGTGTCTAGGGGCCTGAGGCATTTTCTTGTCTCTAGGTTCTAAACAGTAGAGGAGCTAGGCACAAGGATCACTAGCCATCAGGGAATCAGAATTACAGTTTTGTTTCTAGTCCAGCATCTTCCAGCTACTCCCTTGAGCCAGAGTAAGTGGCAAACTTTGTAGGACAATGTGGCTAACATCTGAATTCTCCTGTATTTAGGTAGAGTTCTAGAAAACAATGACCACATCAGGAAGTCCCTGACTTTGTCTTCGTGTAAGACAAAGAACTGAGTTTCAAATTCTGTTAGTTGGAGAGAGGTTCAGAGGACAGTTATATTGCATAAAATATACTGGGAAACAGCCCAGCAAATAGCCATGCCTCCGCCATTTGTGCAGGATGACAGACTGGAAAACATTCACTCAGCCCAGTCTATAATCTGGTTCTAAATATGTGGAGAGGATGGTGAAGGCGGACCGGAGGGGACACACCGGAGGAGATGAGTTTCCCCTACCACGGTAGAGTGAAAAGAGCTCTTCAGAGTTGAGCTTGAATTCTGGTTTTCCTACTCATTATATGGCCATAAATATGCAATCTCATTGAACTGTTTTCCTTATCTGTAAAACAAGACTATAACACCTACTTCACATGTTTTTTGGTAAAGATTGAGTGAAATGATTTATGTGAAGCAAGTAGTGTAGTGCCTGGGACACGCAGATCATTTGCAGATACAAGCCTGCAACCTCATTTTGTCTGTCTGTCTGTCATCCCTCATCCCTGATCTCTCAGAATACACTTCATTCTGCCATGCAAGATACCAATCTGTGTGCTTTTTATGACCTTTAGTATTCAGTTATCATATCACCCTCTAGTGGAAAAAGTTATTAATAGAGAAACAGATAAATGCTTTCAAAAGATATGCAGGAAGAGTGGGAGCATACTATAATAAGCCGGGCCCATCTCTAATAAAAACAGAACCCATTTCCAAGTGGATGCTTTTCACAGCTCTTCCTAATTGTTAAGAATGTATCATTTCCTTCTATTAGAATTTGTCAGTTTCTCTAAATTTTCTTCTTCTCAAACATCTGTATACTTAAATGCTTTGTGAATTTTACGTCTGGATGCCAAAATGAACTTTAGTTTATGGCCAATTTCTGACTAATTCCTGTTAGTGCAGTTTTAAAAATACTTATTAACATTGTTTAAACTGTAATAGCTCTAAATGCTGGGTATATTTAAATCTGTATCCTATTTGCTGAAAATAAATAAATTAATTATTGATTTTAATTGTAGACCAAAATGAATCTCCCCACAGAATGGAGAATTTAAAAAACTTTTGATAGTGTTCCATTGGTTTATACTTCATGCAAATGATAAACTTCTCTGAGGTATGCACAAATACCACAGATAGTTATACTCAAAATGTTCCTGAGGCAGGTTATTTTATATGTATTTAATTAAAATGAATGATCTTTATTAATGTTTTTGTTGGTATGAAGAAGATGATATGAAGAGGTTAAGGGAATTCTGTTTTTACTTTGGTAGGTAACTCCAAAATTATGTCTCGAGGGCCCATTATTCACCCAAGCCTCAGTCCTGCATTTCTAGCTGTCTGTTGAACATTGTCACCTGAGTGGTCCTCTGAAAACTAAAACTGTTTCTTTCTTCCTACCAACTTCTTATTTTCCTCTTCAGATTTTCTGGCCTCTTAACATCCTAGCCTTCTATTCATTGGGTGAAAAAATTGTTTGGCTTTTTCTTATTATCTAATTCTGTGGATCTGTGAAGAGTTTAAGACATTTGAACACTTGGATCTTCCTTTTTCTTACCCCCAGGCATTCGCAGGATAAAAACTGAAGAATCAGGTTTAAAAGTCTCAAGAACCTCTTTACTTAATGTTTCTGTTTGCCCACCAAGCTATAACGCCATGTCCTTGACGAGTATTTTGGCAATATGAATGATTGGATGAATTAAAAAAAAAATTTTATTTTTGGCTGTGCTGGTCTTCGTTGATGCATGATCTTTCTCTAGTTGCGGCAAACAGGGGCTTCTCTTCATTGTGGTGCCGGGGCTTCTTACCTTGGTGGCGTCTCTTGTTGCAGAGCGTGGGCTTTAAGGCCCGCGGACTTGGTAGCTGCAGCCCCAGGCTCGGGAGCACAGGCTCAACAGTTGTGGCACATGGGCCTAGTTAGTTGCTCTGTGACATTTGGGATCTTGCTGGATCAGGGATCGAACCCATGTCTTCTGCGCTGGCAGGCTGGCTCTTTACCACTGAGCCACCAGGGAAGTAGTTCTGTATGGATCAGTAAACCTCAATCTAAGCTTCTGGTTCTCTGTATCCCGCTGATGAAGCCAAATCCGTAGGTGAACATTTAAAGATTTTTGCAATCTTACCACTTTCTTTCTACTTGACTATATCTCTATTTCTTCCCTTGCCTTTAATGAACTCTAGCCAGACCTTTGAGAAT
The DNA here is from genome assembly GCA_006410615.1 of Neotragus moschatus. NCBI lineage: Eukaryota > Metazoa > Chordata > Mammalia > Artiodactyla > Bovidae > Neotragus > Neotragus moschatus. The sequence goes on from SJYA01004593.1 coordinate 18,044, forward strand.
TGAGGCCGAATTCCATCTCTATCTTTACACCTTCCTAGAACTAGAAAATTCAATTTCTTGAACCCATTATTTCCTCTCTATATTATGCAGTTCCTTTGGTGTTGTTATCTTGTAACTTGGGGTGAGGGTTGTCTTGTGTTGACATCTACTTCTTTTATTATTTGAACAGTAGCAATTTGATGTATTTGTCTCTAGTGCTGATTCATGTTGAACATTGAAATTTCATAAATTGTAATTTGAACAATTCTCATTTCACCTCTTAAGATGTACCCAAATTAGACTATAAATTATAAATAAGCATGCCATTTAAGTTTAGCTTAAGACTCAGATATTCAATATGAAGATAGTTACATTGAAGAATATTATAATTTTCAGTTACATTTAGCAGTTACTAATATTGCAATTAGCAATTGCTTCCCCTGAGAATTTAAGAACCATGTTGCAAAGATACAGAAATCAATTGAAGGTAACTCATACTGTCATTAAAAATCATGTTTTTAAAGGAAATTAAATAACAGGAAACTTTATAAATATATTTACTAAAATATAGAACTCAAAGCTATGTATATAATATGATTGTAACTATGAAACAAACATATAGTGATCTATATATGCATGGGAAGAGGTCAGAAAGAATTAAATCAAATGTTAGAAATTATCTCTGAATGTGGTTGAGTTACTTTTATTTTTTCTTATATACTTTTCAGGATTTCCCAAGCTTGTTACAACAGATGTGTATTACTATTATTTATTGGGAGAAAAACTATATCTACTAGAAACCAGTTGTTATTCTACTTATTTTTTTTGGATAGCTTCCATAATGTATAATGCTCCAATGGAAGACTGGATGGAAAGACATCTCTCACAAGAAAGGACATGTAGTCTATTCATGAAAATGTGGCTGAATATAGTGGGGAGAAAAACTAAAATTGCCACTAGTTTCAAACGACATGTTATGTAGAAAACCCTTGAGATTCTACTAAAAAACTTTTAGAATAAATGAATTCAGTAACATTTCAGAACAGAGGATCACTGCACAAAATCTCTTGCATTTTTATGTGCTAATACTGAAATATCAGAGAAGTGAAGAAAACAATCATTTTTTGTAGTTGTATCAAAAAGAATAAAATACCTAGAAATTAACCAAGGAAGTGAAAGACGTGAATATTGAAAAGTACAAAATGTTAATGAAAGAAATTGAACACAAATACAAAGGTACTCTGTGCTAATGAGTTGGAAGAATATTGTTAAAGTGTCCTAACTATTGGAAGCAATCTACTAATTCAGTGGAATTCCTAACAAAATTCCAATGGCATTTTCCAGAAATAGAACAAACAATCCTAAAATGTGTATAGAACCACAAGAGACACTGAATAGTCAAAGCAGTCTTGAGAAAGAAGAACAAAGGTGGAAATGTCACACACCTTGATTTCAAACTAGTTCTTCACATCTCTAGGACTCAGTTGCTATGCTGGCAATTCTCTATGGTCATCTTACCACATTATTAGAGGAGTAGCAGTTAGGATCATGGTATCTTTGTTTCTAAGACAGTTGTTTAATATATGCCTTCTTCAGAGAGTTACTTAGAGTACCCCTTGACAGCACATTTGGCTCTCCCTGAAGCATGAATATCTTGCATTTAAGACGAAGCAACTACTGAGACTGTCTTTTAAAATACAATGCTAAACTGCTTTCCCAGGAAGTCACCGGTACTTTTCCTCCCCTCTCCTATTCCCAGTGCCTCTTTTCTTCAAAATGATTAATATGCAGTCTTAATCCCCTGTAAGTCTACTTTTTACTTTGACTCTTGTCCCAAATCTCAGTCCCATCTGTGACGTGTCTTCTGGGGAATACAGTTTCCATGTGTTTTTCGTTGCCTTGGTTGCTGTAATGAATGTCTGCCATCCGTAAATTATGATAAGAGAAAACCAAGTTGGATGAATTATGGAAGTAGAATACAGAGAAAAGAAAATGTTATTAGAGAATTTGGATTAGTTCTCTTCTAAATACCTACCTAATTTGTAGTCATGACACTATTATTTTGATTCTTCTTTGAAAATTTCCTTTAATACTGTTTAGTTTTAATTGAGAGGCATTGTTTCTTCTCTATTTAAGATTGGATTTTTTGGGGGGAAAGGGGCTATTTTTATGTCTGTTTTATGGAAAATCTTTGAAAACATTTTACAATTCTTTCAGGATCTTTTGGATAGTCTAAACATAAATGATAGTTCAAAAGAAAGCACATAGAAATAAAGCCACAAAAAATAAAACCTGTTTGGATTTTTGTAGAAGTCATACATTAACATGTTTAGCATACTTAGTAAATCAGAGAAAGTATTATTTTTTGCTATGAAATGTCATATATGAGACTTAAGAATTCATCTGTTTCTTCATTGAACACTAGAGGGCCATAAGGTACCTTATTACTGCTTTTAATGTATTGAAATATTTAGTAGGTGCTTTTTAATCTTACACTTTGTGTTCTAGTACACTATTTCTCGCTCAGAATTAGAAATTAATATTTGGAGTAGTTAAGTGCAATGTCATATAATATGTGAGATACCTAGTGTTCCCTTTTTTTTTTTTTTAAACCAGAAGCTATCATATATTCATTTCGCTATTTTAAAACAACAGTGATAACAAAAAGTGAACAAAGAGTGAGCCTTGGGATGACAATACATATGTGCCCAAACTTACTGTGCTTTGGGAATATGTGTATGTTTTTTGAAAAGCTCTCAAATATCTACAGTTAAGTGCATTCAAAACAAAAGTGCTATCACCGTTGCTCAGGGCATCCTTACTGTAGATGTGAGAAAAGAATGATCCCTCTGAAAGGCTATCTGTCTTGTTCAGATTTCCTCTTTTGTTAACATAGAAGGTAATATTCTTGCCCATAGCCTGATCATCCTGAACTAAAGAATATTTGAGCAGATGATTCTTCTTCCTTAATTTCTTTTAGTCACTTGGGGTGAAGAAGTAAGAAATATGATCTGCAGTTCCTAGACAGGTGGTATGAATGAGTGAACAAAAGTCCTGACTGAGCTTGTAAGATTGTTCATGTTCTTATGAACTGCCTGCCCTAAAAGGTACTAACATTTCAGTTAGAAAAGAAAAGCATTGTGCAGGCTCCAAAAAACAGACCATGAGTCACATTTGACCTCCGAATTGCTATTACCTTTGATAGCTTTTAAGAAGGAAATTCAACATCGTAAATATAAAGTATAGACTTGGTTAAATTTTTATTGCTCCCTTAGACATGCTTTAGAGAACACTTTTTATTATTCTTTGTTACTGCCTTTCTTAGGGATTGGAATGAAAACTGACCTTTTCCAATCCTGTGGCCACTACTGAATTTTCCAAATTTGCTGGCGTATTGAGTGCAGCACTTTCACAGCATCATCTTTTAGGATTTGAAATAGCTCTACTGGAATTCCATCACCTCCACTAGCTTTGTTTGTAGTGATACTTCCTAAGGCCCACTTGACTTTGTGTTCCAGGATGTCTGGGTCTAGGTGAGTGATCACACCATTGTGATTATCTGGGTCGTGAAGATCTTTTTTGTACTGTTCTTCTGTGTATTGTTGCCACCTCTTCTTAATATCTTCTGCTTCTGTTAGGTCCATACCATTTCTGTCCTTTATTGAGCCCATCTTTGCATGAAATGTTCCCTTGGTATCTCTAATTTTCTTGAAGAGATCTCTAGTCTTTCCCATTCTAATGTTTTCCTCTTATTTCTTTGCGTTGATCACTGAGGAAGGCTTTTTTATCTCTCCTTGCTATTCTTTGGAACTCTGCATTCGATTGGTTATATCTTTACTTTTCCCCTTTGCTTTTCGTTTCTCGTCTTTTCACAGCTATTTGTAAGTCCACCTCAGACAGCCATTTTGCTGTTTTGCATTTCTTTTTCTTGGGGATGGTCTTGATCCCTGTCTCCTGTACAATGTCACAAACCTCCGTCCATAGTTCAACAGGAACTCGGTCTATCAGATCTAGTCTCTTAAATCTATTTCTCACTTCCACTGAATAATCATAAGGGGTTTGATTTAGGTCATATCTGAGTGGTCCATGGAGTTGCAAAGGGTCAGACATGACTGAGCAACTTCACTGAATGGTCTAGTGGTTTTCCCTACTTTCTTCAGTTTAAATCTGACTTTGGCAATGAGTTCATGATGTGAGCCACAGTCAGCTCCCAGTCTTGTTTTTGCTGACTCCATAGAGATTCTCCATCTTTGGCTGCAAAGAACATAATTAGTCTGATTTCAGTGTTGACCATCTGGTGATGTCCATGTGTAGAGTCTTCTCTTGTGTTGTTGGAAGACGGTGTTTGCTGTGACCAAAGTCATAGCAAAGTAGTGCTCAAAATTCTCCAAGGCAGGCTTCAACAATGCATGAACCGTGAAATTCCAGATGTTCAAGCTGGTTTTGGAAAAGGCAGAGGGACTAGAGATCAAATTACCAACATCCACTGAATCATCAAAAAATCAAGAGAGTACCAGAAACATCTATATCTGCTTTATTGACTATGCCAAAGCTTTGACTGTGTAGATCACAATAAACTGGAAAATTCTGAAAGAGATGGGAATACCAGACCACCTGACCTGCCTCTTGAGAAATCTGTGTGCAGGTCAGGAAGCAACAGTTAGAATTGGACATGCAACAACAGACTGGTTCCAAATAGGAAAAGGAGTACATCAAGGTTGTATATTGTCACCCTGCTTAGTTAACTTCTATGCAGAGTACATCATGAGAAACACTGAGCTGGAGGAAGAAAAAGCTGGAATCAAGATTGCTGGGAGAAACATCAATAACCTCAGATATGCAGATGACACTATCCTTATGGCAGAAAGTGAAGAACTAAAGAGCCTCTTGATGAAAGTGAAATAGGAGAGTGAAAAGTTTGCTTAAAACTCAACATTCAGAAAACGAAGATCATGGCATCTGGTCTTATCACTTCATGGCAAATAGATGGGGAAACAGTGGTAGATTTTATTTTTTGGGCTCCAAAGTCACTGCAGATGGTAACTGCAGCCGTGAAATATAAAAAGACGCTTAATCCTTGGAAGTAAAGTTATGACCAACCTAGACAGCATATTGAAAAGCAGAGACCTTACTTTGCCAACAAAGGTCCTTCTAGTCAAGGCTATCGTGTTTCCAGTAGTCATGTATGTATGTGAGAGCTGTACTATAAAGAAAGCTGAGCGCCATATATTTGATGCTTTTGAACTGTGGTGTTGGAGAAAACTGTTGAGAGTTCTTTGAACTGCAAGGAGATCTAACCAGTCAGTCCTAAAGGAAATCAATCTTGAATGTTCATTGGAAGGACTGATGCTGAAGCTGACACTCCAATACTTTGGCCACCTGATGTGAAGAAGTGACTCAGTGGAAAAGACCCTGATACTGGGAAGATTGAAGGTGGGAGGAGAAGGGGACAAAAGAGGATGAGATGGTTGGATGGCATCACCAACTCAATGGACATGAGTTTGAGTCATCTCTGGGAGTTGGTGATGGACAGGGAGGCCTTGCGTGCTGCAGTCCATGGGGTTGCAGAGTTGGACACAACTGAATGACTGAACTGAACTGTCACTATTAATTACTATATTATATTTTGGAGCAAAAAATAAGAGTACTTTCTCTTCAGTTACTATTGATGCTTCCCTTTTTGTAATGGAAGATTAGTGTGAACTCAGAGGAAATATAGTGTTTACCTCCTCATAGCTCCATTGGTAAAGAATCCACCTGCAATGCAGGAGACCCCAGTTTGATTCCTGGGTCAGGAAGATCATCTGGAGAAGGAATAGCCGACCCACTCCGGTATTCTTGGGCTTCCCTTGTGGCCTAGATGGTAAAGAATCTGCCTGCATTGAGGGAGACCTGGGTTTGATCCCTAGGTTGGGAAGATCCCCTAGAGAAGGGAAAGGCTACCCACTCCAGTATTCTGGTCTGGAGAATTTCGGGGACTATACAGTCCATGGGGTCACAAAGAGTCAGACATGACTGAGTGACTTTCTCACACACACATCTAGAGGAGAGTCTGATCATGTGACAGAGAAGGAGCAACCATACAGTTCAAGTCTGCAAAGAACCTTTTTAGTTTCTCTTCCTTCTGTTAATTTTAATGTCAAATTATTTCCTCAAATTAGTTACTATAAATAAGTGATAAAACTTTGATCTGAGGAATTAGTCCTCTTGAATCCTCTTGAATCCTCATGAACTTCTCAACTTAGTCACTGCTCTGATAGACAGTGTTCTCTGATAAAGTTATATTTTGTGTAATTTTTGCTGTGTTTTGGATCATTACATTTTTTGAAAATTACACTTAATGCTCTATTTTAACAGGCTGACACTAGCCTCAGTGATTGAACACTGAGCTAGATTTCTGATCTTTTTTTCCGATTATGAAATGAGCTACATTTATGAAATAAATTATGCTAATATTTTAGTGACTGTTAATTGGTCAGTAGTGTAAAAAAAAAAACAATACAGATCGGTGTCTGGATACAGTGGGAAACGATCTGCTTCCTAGAGAATGAGAAATATTAGATTCTATTGATGGAATGAAGACATTAAAACTTTTTAACATGTATCTGGAGAAAACATTAGCTTATAGTTAAAATTTGGTTCAATTTAGCAATATTATTGAGCACCAAAAGAATTGCCATTTTTCTTCTGAGATGTGCCACAATTTAACGCTAACTTTTAAAGGAGTAAGGAGAGGAAGGCGTGGGGGCCTATTGCTGTGGCAAATACTTGCATCTGCTATAAGGGCATTATGTTTCAGAAAGGGTGGTGGGGGTGGGACAAGTCCGGGGTTGAGGGTGTAGAGGTAAGATTACTCTGATTTTCTAAAAAGTCAGAAGGTTTGGGAAATCAGGTTAGTATGACTACTGGAAGTGTTTCTAGAAATACATTCTCTTGTCTTGTAACTAATTTCCAGCAGTGATTCCTTGACTACGCTGAAATGATTTTCTTCCAAAAATCTTTTTAACCTCATTTCTCCCATCACAGTTTATAGGAGACACAAATTCGAGGCACAGGGGCCAGAAAGGTAATTTAAATGAATGAAATTATGAAATAAACTAAGTATACTACCTGGGGAGCCAAAACATCTTTAAATAAAGGGGATGACTGAAACTTGGTATCCTAATATTGCCTATTTTCCAATTTTTCAAGTTGCACTGTATGATTCCAGATTTTTCAATGATAATTTCTCAGTTTTTTTTATGTTGGCATCCAGATTTTTCAGACGCATTTCTGTGAGTTGGTTTGACCCATAGATTACCCATTTCCAGTGGACATGATATGTGGAAGAAGTCATTGCAAAGTTAAAATAGTTTTCATCCATTAAGGACATTTTGAGTTGGCTGGAGCGGAAGAGCACTGTATAGAGAGCACAGGGTCTTAGCAGGAACCCAAGGACGTTTTTAGGTAGTGAACTGCCAAATGAATTAGCCCTGTTTAAAAGAAATTGTATCCTAACTTTCACCAGGAATTTGATGTGGCATATATATAATTAAACATGGAATAATCAAGTATATATGACTATCAGAACCAGGGAGAATAGCGGAGTAGACTATAAAGACAAAGCTGTAAGAAGAGGTAAGGAGTGGGTTATGATGAGTTGGACTAAGCTGTTACAGGTTGGCCTTTGGGGTCACAAAGAGTCAGACACAACTGAGCAATTAAACTGAACTGGCCTCTCATAAGGACTAGTATTCCTTCAGGTGTGACCCATCAGAAACATCTAGAATGCTTACTAAAAGTACAACTTGCTGGGTTACACTCCAGAACTGCTTAACCAAGGAATATCTATTTTTAACAAACTCCTACATGATTTTAAAGTAGATTAAAGTTTGTGTAACCTTGGACGGTCTGTCTGCTTCCTTATGATAAAATTAAGAGGAGAAAGTGCTGAGTCCTCTCAAGGGAAAATATGTTGGTCTCTCTCACACACACAAACCCCCTTCCCTAATAATATATAAAAAGAATTACTCACATGGGGCTTCATGAGTGATTGAGTAGACAGTGCCCTCAATAGCATAACATCTATAACAAACGCATCAGTGCTTTTAAATATTGGTAAGTAAAGTGGTAAAGAGTCTGCCTGCCAGTGCAGGGGATACAGAAGATGCAGGTTCAATCCCTGGATCAGGAAGATCCCCTGGAGAAGGAAATGGCAACTCACTCCAGTGTTTTTGCCTAGAAAATCCCATGGATAGAGGAGCCTGGTGGCCTGCAGTCCATGGGGCTGCAAAGAGTCAGACGGGACTCAGCAACTGAGCACAAGATTGTGATCTCTGAAGTCAAGACTGTGAAGGTTCTAAATACTAGGTCTGTCATTGCATGGCACTTTGACCTTGGGCAAACTGTTAACCTCTCTCATACAGTTTTAAGGATGATAGTAGTATCATAATTATTATTACGATACTGACAGTAATAATAATTGTCCGTATTATTAAGAGGATTCAATGAGATCATGTTTGTAAAGTACTTAGAAAGTAACTGGCAGATAATAAATCCTTAATGAAGTGTTTTAAGTAGTATATTTCATAAGATTTATTATAATATAAAAAGATTGTGCTAAGGCTAGCTTAACAGACTAGTACAGGCTAGAAGATACTATGCAAAATATTTTTAGTTTCAAAGATATCAACTGTCTTAGGTGGGTTGAAACTATTCCACTAATTTTTGTCTAAGTTATTTTGACTTTTAGCATAGAGTTCAGCTGTTTGATATTGTAAATTTTGTTAGTACTAACTGTAAAGTGGTTTTGCTCCCTGATAGGTATTTGTTTTCCTAATTTGGTTGTTAATGTTAAACCTGGAAGGGATTTGAAAGAAAACCCAAAAGTACTTTTGGTAATCCTGGGGCTTTGAGTCCTCACATGAGGACTAGTTCTATTCAGTAATGCTAGTTCCTGAATTGAATAGCTGGAACTGGAATTATATGCAAGAGAAAATTCTCTTGGGTACTTCTGTAGAAATTCTAGAATTACTGCTTGATACTATAGAAAACATCTTTATTTTTCATAGTTAAGAGATTATTATAAACAAACAAAAGCAGTCTTTGCTAATGGAAGAATAATTTAAGTAAAAATGGTCTCTCCTTAGAATCTATTTTAGCGAACACATTTTGTAAAGTGCTGGTGTAAGCTACTAGGTGTGTCTGGTATAGATCATAGACTCGATTCCTCCTAATGATAAGAATTTTTGTCAGAGTAGCACTTTGCCTGTAAACTTTAACCTCTAATTATATGAAGTGTAAGCAGAAGAATGATGATTATATTTATAGGTCACCAGGGCTAAAAATAATGTATAAGATTGGGCGGGATGGTTCCAGAAAAGGATATTTCATTAACATGTACCATGTTCTTCTGTTCAGTGGTCTTTGCTAATGCTACTATTAAAGATAATGTCTGTGCTTTAGAATAACAGTTGCCTTTAGAAGATGCTGTACTTTCAAAGTGAAAAATGCTTTTCCCCCTGTTTCTGATTGGCCTTAAATGGCAATTTCTAGTTATTGAAATCAGATGCAAATGAAAAATGGACATTTGAAGAGAATACTGGTGAATTTTAAGAACTAAGTGCCAAGAGTCATTCATTTGGTTAGCTATAGATGTTGGTTTTATATGTCAATATTATAAATTTAATTGTCAGGAATGAATTGTTTGTACTTTACCAATATACCACCATCTATTTTAGGGTCTAATGGTGAAAAATTTAAATATGCTGAAGTGCATCTATAATGTTTATTACTTAAATTTTCAGTTTTCTGGTTTATTTCTTATTTCTCTGTTAGCTTTTATAGAAAAGAAGATTAAAACATTTAGAATCATTATTCTATATCATTTAGAAATCAGTAACCTTACATTTAATCTTTATTATATTTTTATGTTTCCTTAGAAAAGAACAGAGCAAAGATTGCAAATTATCTTATGTAGTGATTTTTTAAAACAAATTTAAATATGTTGCAAGTACATGAAAATCTGTAAAGTTCACATAAAAAATATTGATCCTTCACCTTCTTTTGCAAATGTAGACTGTCTGGCCTCACTGGGTTCATGTGTTTACATGACAACAGTTATAATACCTTTTAAGTGGCCTTTCTAGTCCTTAAACTTGACTTGTTTCTCTCCTTTATTTTACCTGCATGCCTCTCTAGGCATTTGAACTTTGCTTAGAATGAAAACAAAAGCGCGATTGTAGGAAACAGAAAAAGTGAGTTGATTTTTCCTTTCTTAGTCACATATCAAACTAGTTTGGATATAAATCCAAGTCAAAGTAATATGTAACTGCTGCTGCTAAGTCACTGCAGTTGTGTCTGACTCTGTGCGACCCCATAGACAGCAGCCCACCAGGCTCTTCCACCCATGGGATTTTCCGGGCAAGAGTACTGGAATGGGTTGCCATTGCCTTCTCCAATATGTAGCAGTTTGTCAAATTTATTATTAAAATAACCAGAGACTTGCTAAACACCACATTTCTAATGGGGATTATCAAGGTGGGAATTTGTCACCAAAGTTTTTACCAGTCTCCAAATACTTATTCATTTAAATTTTCATTCTAGCTCATGTGTTATCTTTTCCAGTCTCATTAAACTTTGAAATGAAAGTTCTACTAGGATGACTATTTATTGTGTTACAACAGTAAACCAGTGTTCTTGAAGGTCCTTGTTCAGTAAGATGTTTCAGTTAACTATTGCCACCTAACTGGCACCCCAAAGTTTTGCAAATAACAATTATTTTATTATTTCTCATTGTTTTTGTAGGTTATGAATTTAGAAAGGGCTCAGTTGGGCATTGTCAATTTAGGGTTGAGGTCAGATGGTAGCTGGGGATGAAAGCCCAGGTGTCTGGAACAGCTGGGGGCTAGCCAAGAGTCTTTTTCTCCTCATGTGGTCTTGGGACTTACCCAGGTGCAGTCCTTTCACCTGGGTTAGTTTGGGCTGCTTCATGGTATGGTGCCTCAGGGCAGTCAGACTGCTTACAGCAGAGCTACCTTGTGAGTATTCCAGCAAGCGGGAAGGGTATGGAGTCTCCTATTTACAGCTTATCCTAGGAAGTCACATTCTGTCTTGGTTGAAACAGACTGACTTCTCAATGGAAGGAGTGTCGCAGTACGTAGTCAGAACAGATTGCAAAGATGGGGGCCATTGCTGTGACCGTCTTTGAGAAGCCTAGTATGCTATGGGTGGAGAAGGAAATGGCAGCCCACTCCAGTGTTCTGCCTGGAGAATCCCAGGGACGAGGGAGCCTGGTGGGCTGTCGTCTGTGGGGTCGCACAGAGTCGGACACGACTAAAGTGACTTAGCAGCAGTGTGCTATGGGACATTGTATATAACATATAACATTGTTTATGTTTTTCATTTGTATTTCATAAAAATCAGACTCACTGAAACAGATTTCATATATAATATCTGTATTTTGTGTAATTCCTTAAAATATAGGCTAATGATAGCTCACAGTCTTGTCATGATATTAAGTGAAAGAAATCATGGCCTGTTAGGAAGGAACTCAAGTCAGTGTTTTATCCTTCCTTCACATCATTGTACCACTCTGAAATAATATGTATATTTTTTTCTAGGCTCTGTAGCTGTAAACTTCCTTTAGATCTCCTGTTGATCTCAGAGTCTCCTAGCATCCCTAGACTGCCCCCCTCCATCCCAAGAGCTTTCTTTTTCAGGCATAATCATTACTATAGGGACTGAATTTTGTCATTTTCTTTGCTTTTAATCTTTCTGGATAAACAGTGTTTTATTTATTGGGAAGAATGAAAACTTAACTGTCAGTTTAGTTTAACTTCAGCTGTAAAATTAAGGTTGATGTTTATCAGATGATGTATTTTGTTGACTATGTATTTTGACAGTGTGAAAGGACTGATGGAATCAGCTGTCAACCTGTTCAAGACATTAAAATATTTTCTATACTCAAAGTAATTCTGCACTTAAATTTGAGGTGAATATTGATAAGTGAATATTTATAATGAATATTCAGTGAATATTGTTAAATCTCAGATGCTGTTGTAGTATATTACTGTAAATTGTATAATTGACGTCATGGAGCTATGTTTACCTCACTCAGAATAACTGATTTTTACTTACAATTGCATCAAAAATTCAACAGTGTAGGAAATATAATTATCTCCCCCCTCCTTACTATTTTAATTTCTTAAATTGTTAACTGTCAAATACCTTACATTTATTTTTCATAGGATAAATTCCTACAATGTGTTAAGTCATCAATTTGGTGAACTGCATTATAGCTTAGTTTAAGTTTTTTAAGGTATAGGAAAAAAAAACCCTATATTAATTATGGTACTTTAAAGAAGTATAGTATTATGTCCTTATTTATTACTCCCTGGTCTGTAGCACTTTTCAGAGTTTTTACAAGAGAAGTAAATGGTTGATAAAATGTCTTTAGTTTAACTGAAAGATTAATGAAACTTTTATGCTCAAACTTACTCATGAAAGTAAGTTAAATTATGGACCTTAGAAAGCTGAAATTAAAGAAGTTTTTGTCTTCTTTCTTGTACTAAAGTCTTATTTTGTGAATTGCAGAAAATTAGGTTGTTTTTAAATTACTCTATCATCACATGAAGTTTTTGCATGATTGAAATACCTGTAATTACTATGTCATTTTTGTCATTGTTGACTTAAAGGTGTAGCTATAATAATCGTCTGCTAAATTCTTGGAGAGCAGCTGTGTAAGACCAGTTTTAACAGCTGGGATAACCCAGCACAGACTATAAGAGTTGAACTTGATCTTGAGGCAAGTTATGTTATAGTCACTGAGAACCTCATACTAGACATTTCTGAAATACTTAATTCAACCCAATAGTTGGGCTTTTGTTTTATCACAAATATTTCTTTAAATGTTTAATGAAAACAATGAGGAAAAGTATCATCTTGATATTAACAACTAAAGTTCTAAGGCAAAATATGAGAACAAAATCCAAAGTCAGTTACTCACTTAAAAAAGTCAAATGCACAGCAAATGTCACTGTTTATGCCAGTTTGGTAAACATGAAATTAAGAGATGTTTGCTTCTTGGAAGGAAAACTGTGAGAAACCTAGATAGTGTATTAAAAAGTAGAATCATCATTTTGCTGACAAAGATTGATATAGTCAAACCTATGGTTTTTCCAGTATTCGTGTATGGATGTGAGAGTTTGAACCTTAAAGAAGGCTGAGCACCAAAGAATTGACGCTTTTGAACTGTGGTGCTGAAGAAGACTTTTGAGAGTCCCTTGGACAGCAAGGAGATCAAGCCAGTCAATCCGAAAGGAAATCAACTCTGAATATTTGTTGGAAGGGCTGATGCTGAAGCTGAAGCTCCAGTACTTTGGCTTGGATGCCAAGAGCCAACTCATTTGGAAAGATCGTATCCTGGGAAAGATTGAAGGCAAAAGGTGGCAGAGGATAAGATGGTTACATAGCATCACTGACTCTGTACATGAGTTTGAGCAAACTCTGGGAGAGAGTGAAGGACAGAGGAGCCTGATGTTGCTGTTACAAGGTGTCGAACATGACAACAAGATTGAACAACAAGAGCAACCTAAGGTTCAGTCAGTCAGTCAGTTCAGTCGCTCAGTCGTGTCCAACTCTTTGCAACCCCATGAATCGCAGCACGCCAGGCCTCCCTGTCCATCAGACTGAAAAACAATGACTTAGACACAGAGAGTAATCTGTCTCACTCTATATCCCAGAATAAATGAGTATGCAGTATAATACCATATTTTCATCTCAAAAGGATATTGATTCTGATTTATTCTGCTTTTGGTTGAGTTCAGTCTCAGTAGTGTCCGACTCTTTNACTGAAAAACAATGACTTAGACACAGAGAGTAATCTGTCTCACTCTATATCCCAGAATAAATGAGTATGCAGTATAATACCATATTTTCATCTCAAAAGGATATTGATTCTGATTTATTCTGCTTTTGGTTGAGTTCAGTCTCAGTAGTGTCCGACTCTTTGCCACCCCATAAATCGCAGCACACCAGGCCTCCCTGTCCATCACC
>SJYA01004594.1:0-32019 GCA_006410615.1 Neotragus moschatus
GTGCATTTTAATGTTACAAAAGTCTCAAAATAACCCACTGACTTAAGGCAGGAAAGAAATGTAAATTAAACATTAAATCTGGGTCATAACATGTGGATAGAAAAAGTAACGCTAAGGAAAAACTATTGAAAAAAAAGAAAAGAAATAGGATGGCAGGATTTAAGATATTACCACTGAAATATATATATAACCATATGTAAAAGACTCAGTGCGAGTTTGATATAAGAGTGAGTGCTCTGGGACAATCTGGAGGGATACGGTGGTGAGAGAGGTGGGTTCAGGAGGGAGGAGACGTATGTATGCCTATGGCCTACTCATGTTGATGTACAGCAAAAACCATCACAATATTGAAAAATAAAAATAAAAAAGTAAGTGATGGTGTTAGGCCTGAACACAGAATCAAAGCATTGCCACACCTAAAACATTTGTGTAGTTTTTCTCCAGTTTGAATTTTCTGGTCAAAAAGTTGATATATTTTACTGTACTTATGTGTAAGTTTTCACTGCAGTATGGATTTTCAGATGATCTGCAACATCATTCCTTGTGACCAAAGGGTTTGCCACATAAATAACATTTATGTAGTTTCTCTGCTGTATCATCTGTCTAATGGGCAGTTCATGCTGAACATGCACTAGAAAATCTGCCACATTCATTTCACTTGTATGTTTTCCATACAGTATGAATTCTCTGAATTATAACGCCTGAACACTGACTAAAGGCTTTGTCACACTCACGACATTTGCACGAAAATGTTTCTCACAACTGTCACATCTCTAATGTTTCTCTCTAGTATGAATTCTCTGATGGTTTCTAAGTTCGTCATTTCAAATAAAGCACCGGCCATATACATCATATTTATATGGTTTCTCTCCTGTCTGACCTGTTTGATGATGAGTTATGGATGACTGTGCCTAAATGGTTTGTCACAATTTTTATATTTGTAAGGTTCTCTCCAGTATGAATTCTCTGATGAACTGCAAGGTTTGCATTCACACTGAAAGCCCTGCCACATATACCTCATTTATATGGTTTCTCTCCAGTATGAACTCTCTGATGAACAGCAAGGTTTCCAGTACAAATAAACACCTTGCCACATACAACACATTTATATGGTTTCTCTCCAGTATGAACTGTCTGATGAACAGCAAGGCTTGTAGGTTGACTGAAGGCCTTGCCACATACATCACATTTATATGGTTTCTCTCCAGTATGAACTCTCTGATGAAAAGCAAANCTGTGTGAACTGCCTAATGGGCAGTTCATGCTGAACATGCACTAGAAACTGCCACATTCATTTCACTTGTATGTTTTCTATGCTGTATGAATTCCCTGAATTATAAGACCTGAACACTGACTAAAGGCTTTGTCACACTCACGACATTTGCACTAAAATGTTTCTCACAACTGTCACATTTCTAATGTTTCTCTCTAGTATGAATTCTCCGATGGTTTCTAAGTTTGTCATTTCAAATAAAGCATCATATTTATATGGTTTCTCTCCTGTCTGAACTGCCTGAGGATGTTATGGATGACTGTGCCTAAATGGTTTGTCACAATTTTTATATTTGTAAGGTTCTCTCCAGTATGAATTCTCTGATGAACTGCAAGGTTTGCATTCACACTGAAAGCCCTGCCACATATACCTCATTTATATGGTTTCTCTCCAGTATGAACTCTCTGATGAACAGCAAGGTTTCCAGTACAAATAAACACCTTGCCACATACAACACATTTATATGGTTTCTCTCCAGTATGAACTGTCTGATGAACAGCAAGGCTTGTAGGTTGACTGAAGGCCTTGCCACATACATCACATTTATATGGTTTCTCTCCAGTATGAACTCTCTGATGAAAAGCAAAGCTTGAATTTACACTGAAAGCCTTGCCACATACATCACAATTATATGGTTTCTCTCCAGTATGAACTCCCTGATGAACAGCAAGGTTTCCAGTATGACTAAACACCTTGCCACACATATCACATTTATATGGTTTCTCTCCAGTATGAACTCTCTGATGAACAGCAAGGTTTCCAGTATGACTAAATGCCTTGCCACACACATCACATTTATATGGTTTCTCTCCAGTATGAACTCTCCGATGAACAGCAAGGTGTCCAGTACAACTAAATGCCTTGCACACACATCACATTTATATGGTTTCTCTCCAGTATGAACTCTCTGATGAACAGCAAGGCCTGTTGTTTGAATAAAGGCCTTGCCACATACATCACACTTATATGGTTTCTCTCCAGTATGAACTCTCCGATGAACAGCAAGTCTGCCAGTACGATTAAATGACTTGCAGCACACACCACATTTATATGGTTTCTCTCCAGTGTGAATTCTCTGATGAACTGCAAGACTTGAAGTTTCACTAAAGCCTTTGCCACATTCATCACATTTATATGGTTTCTCTCCCTTATGAGTTCTCTGATGAACTTCAAGTTGTGAGTTCTGAGTAAAGCATAGCCCACATAAGTCACATTTATATGGTTTCTTTCCAGTATGAAGTCTCTGATGAACTGCATGGCTTGCATTTTGACTAAAGGCCTTTCCAGAAACATCACATTTATATAGTTTCTCTTCAGTATTAATATTCTGATGAACTGGAAGGTTTCCAATTTGAATAAAACCCTTGTCACATACATCACATTTATGTGGTTTCTCTCCAGTATGAATTCTCCAGTGAATGGCAAGTTTGGTAGTTTGATCAAAAGCCTTGCCACACACGTCACATTTATATGGATTTCCTCCTGTATGGATTCTTTGATGTCCAGTGAGTTCTGGGTCCTGAAGAAAGGTTATGTCACAGTCATTACATTTGTAAGATCTTTTCTTTTGTGTTTCATGGTCTGGTAACAGTTCTGAAGAATGCATAACAGCATTCTCATCTTTATGAGAAAAGCCTTTGCAGACACTACAAGTTCTCTGAGGTGGTAAACCTGAGGCGCTGACATTTGTCACAACTTGACTGCATTCAAAAATTATCCCTTCAGATTGTACCATCTGCAGTTCATCCTGAAAGGGGGATCCATGCCTTTCAAAAGGTCCATTTCCTGCATCACTTCTACTATGATGATCTCTTCCATCAGTGAGGTTTTATTATGGAATGTAGACAATCCTTTGTCATTTCTTTCATCATCTGTCCACAGACAATCAAAGTCATGTATATTTTCCTGCCTCTTCCTGAGGCGAAAATGTTTGATTTCAAGGATTTCAGCTCTTCCAAACATCACTCTTTGAAAAATTTCCCCTTTACCACTGTTTGTTTTGACCTATAATTTCTTGATCATCTCTGTATGAGACATATCTACAAGACATAAAGAACCACAGGTATTCTATTAGCTACAATTCAAAAATAAATTATTTCTTGTTGAACACATGATATTATACCAAATGTCATATTCATCCTGAACAGAATTATGAATCTTCGCAATGATGATCTTAAAACTATAGAACAATAAAGGAATAGAACTCTTTTAAAAAGAGTGAAGTAATTCAAATTAATTTTAGAGTACTATAGTTTCAAACACATCAGAAAACATTCATTTTATGCAAACTCATCTCAGTTCACAAAGAAAATGTATTTTCCCACCATGACCTCAAAGCTCATCTTACTTTGTACTAAACACACTGCTGTCTCATAATTGAGGAGAAACTAATGGTATATTGTAGACTCTTTATGCATACTTACACATATTTAAATGGTAAAGAACATATAGGCCTAGAGAGGTGACTCAGTGGTAAAGAAACTGCCTGCCAATGGAGAAGACATGGCACAGGGGGATATAATCCCTGGATAGGAAAGATCCCCTGGAGCAGGAAATCAAAACCCAGTGTTCTATTCTTGTCAGAAAAAATTCCATTGACAGGAAAGCTTGGTGGACTACAGTACATGAGATCACAAAGAGTCAGACAGGACTGAGCAACTGAGCAAACAAGTATCAAACAGGCAATGCATTGGAATGGTAAACAATGAAAAAGAAGCATTCTAATGAATAATGTAAAAAATAAATGGCAGTTAGTAACTGTTCCACAAATACTGCATTGAGAAAGAATTCGGTAAAGTATATATATAAGTTGATGAGCCACAGATACTGAGCTTGCATGGTAAAACTACTCAAGCCCGTGTGCCTAGGGCCTGTGCTTCACAACAAAAGAAGCCACTACAATAAGTAACCATGCTTCCTGCAACTAGCTAGTAGCCCTCTGTCATCTCAAAGAGACAAAAGACCACACAGCAAAAAAGACCCAGTACAAGCCAAAGGAAAAAAAAAGACTTTGCCTTCATCTCTGTGGCTGCTACAGCACCACTCGAGGGTGCTGTACATTTCACATGTCGAAGAACAGAGCCATAAGTTAGGGAGAAGAAAAATCTCCTGTGAGAGTTCACAAACATTAAACATCTGTTTTCTCACAGAACTCTCCCACCTGAAGAGTTTCCCAAACACCATGAATGGTGTGGCTTCCTCTCTGTCCTTGTGACAGTTGACCTGTGATCACACTGTGGATACTTTTACGCTCATCCGGATGTTTGCTATTAGCACCTCATTCTCCACAATCCAGGGGTCTTCCTTGTGCCAAAACAATGGAGATAACATTCAGATCAGAAACAGAACTTCCTACTCAGAAGTAATGCCATATACTGTGGCTTCTTCCAGAATCCAACCTCTCTCTCTCTTTTTTAAATAAATGTATCTGTTACTTTTAATACATTAGGGTATTCATTTCTTCAGGATCGGGTGAGTATTCGTTGCTGCTTGGTCTTTTCTCCAAGTTCAGCAAGTAGGGGCTCCGCTCCAGTTGCAGTGCCCGTGCTCCTCACTTGCTGTGGCTTCTCCTCGGTGCACGGGTTTCAGTAGTTGTCCCATGTGGGCTCAGCAGTTGCAGCTTCCAGGCTCTAGAGTGCTGGCTCGTAGTTGAGGCACACAGGCGTAGCTGCTCTGGGACATGTGGGATCTTCCCAGACCAAGGATCCAACCTGTGTCTCCTGCATTGGCAGGTGCAGAATCCAGCTTTTCTTCAGCCCAAGAGTGTGGACATTATAAACCGACAGAAAAATACTTCTCATTAAATTACTCTCTGCCTCCTTTTGAATGCATGGGGAACAGTATAATATATAGTACAACATGCAGCAGGTGTCCAGTTCCTATCTAAGTAATGAACCAAGNCAGAATCCAGCTTTTCTTCAGCCCAAGAGTGTGGACATTATAAACCGACAGAAAAATACTTCTCATTAAATTACTCTCTGCCTCCTTTTGAATGCATGGGGAACAGTATAATATATAGTACAACATGCAGCAGGTGTCCAGTTCCTATCTAAGTAATGAACCAAGAACACAGGGCTAGAGAACAGACAACTGGATATTTCACAGTTTGAAATCAGCCTTATAAACCCTTGAGCTGTGGAGAAACTCCTTGTGTATCACACAGTGGGCAGGTCACCCAAAGGAAAGTCAAGTTTAAACTCCTGATGCCAATCAGGAAGCTTTACATGTGTGAGTCAACAAGATTTTGAGCTTAGTCAAGAATAACAGGGGATCTCAAAAGGTACAGAGGGAACATGCAGAGGTACCCCAGGGCAGATCCCCACTTCAGAGGGAAGTGATCCTCACCCACCCACAGACAGCAGGTTCCTGAGGGTCTCCACCATCACATCCTGGTACAAGGTTCTCTGGGCAGGGTTCAGGCATTCCCACTCCTCAGGAGTGAAATCTAGGAACACATCCTTGAAGGTCAACTGTGCCTGAAATGAAAATAGATTTCACCAGTGGGCCCTGAGGAGTATTCTTAGTTTCACACAAAATGAGAAGAGGTGAGAAGGGTAAAGCTCAATTCACTTGAAGTAATATTCTTTCTGATAGATCCATTAAAAGCTGCTTGAAGCAAACTGTTGGTCTGTAATCTAATTTATAATTTCCTCTTTTTCCCTAAGATAATGATATCCTGCAATCAACATGAATTTGTCATGTATATGGACAATACATGAAAAATACACAAATTAAAACCAAGACTGGGTTGTCTATGCAGAAGTGTTGCATTCAACACACTGAGTGACACAGTGTCACTATCTAGATGAGTTACGGCAAGACTGGTGTCTTCAGAGACGACAAAGTCCACAGTGACTGGAAAAGAACACACAATGTGATGATGACGACATCATCACACTGACGACAGGTGTTTCAGCACATCCTGCCACACTAAGCATTACTCTAAAGACTTCACACGGATAAACTTGTCATCAACATAACAGCACGTTAGAGAAAGATCTCGTGCACCTTACTGGGAAGAAAAATCTTTCACTCTAAGAAATCACTCAGATCAAACAGTTAAGAAATGAGGCAACAGCACCTGAGCTCAGGTGGTTGGGAGAGACAAGTGAACCTAAAGAATCAACCAGTTAACTACAAGAGAAGGAAAGAGCATCCACAGAGAGTTCGCTGAGAATACCTGAAACAAGTTCAAGGAAGCTGAAATACAGCAGAACAGCATAAATGGTCACGATATAGGGTCACACCCTCTCCATGGCAACCGTCACAATGTCAATAATCTTATTATAATTTACATCATTCATGTGATGATGTAGAAAAAACTTAACGCCATGAAATACACTTAAGATACAACTGAAACTGCTACAAAGCATACACCATTATTTATGAGATGATGTTTTGGTAATAAAACCATGGAGTTACATATCCATGCATTCATGCATGCATGTGTAAACACACAATTGATTGAAACAAGAAGAGTTGTCTTTAGTTTTTTTCTTTCATTCTATCAAATTTCATTCAGCATCAGCTTTGTGCCTCAAACAGCAGTGACTATGATGGAACTTACCATCTAGCAGCCAGCCAGCCAATTTCATCCACAATTTTAATGTTACTGCTGAAATCAGTGCTCTGACACAGGCCTGGTGCTAGNGCAAGACTGGTGTCTTCAGAGACGACAAAGTCCACAGTGACTGGAAAAGAACACACAATGTGATGATGACGACATCATCACACTGACGACAGGTGTTTCAGCACATCCTGCCACACTAAGCATTACTCTAAAGACTTCACACGGATAAACTTGTCATCAACATAACAGCACGTTAGAGAAAGATCTCGTGCACCTTACTGGGAAGAAAAATCTTTCACTCTAAGAAATCACTCAGATCAAACAGTTAAGAAATGAGGCAACAGCACCTGAGCTCAGGTGGTTGGGAGAGACAAGTGAACCTAAAGAATCAACCAGTTAACTACAAGAGAAGGAAAGAGCATCCACAGAGAGTTCGCTGAGAATACCTGAAACAAGTTCAAGGAAGCTGAAATACAGCAGAACAGCATAAATGGTCACGATATAGGGTCACACCCTCTCCATGGCAACCGTCACAATGTCAATAATCTTATTATAATTTACATCATTCATGTGATGATGTAGAAAAAACTTAACGCCATGAAATACACTTAAGATACAACTGAAACTGCTACAAAGCATACACCATTATTTATGAGATGATGTTTTGGTAATAAAACCATGGAGTTACATATCCATGCATTCATGCATGCATGTGTAAACACACAATTGATTGAAACAAGAAGAGTTGTCTTTAGTTTTTTTCTTTCATTCTATCAAATTTCATTCAGCATNCTGCTACAAAGCATACACCATTATTTATGAGATGATGTTTTGGTAATAAAACCATGGAGTTACATATCCATGCATTCATGCATGCATGTGTAAACACACAATTGATTGAAACAAGAAGAGTTGTCTTTATTTTTTTTCTTTCATTCTATCAAATTTCATTCAGCATCAGCTTTGTGCCTCAAACAGCAGTGACTATGATGGAACTTACCATCTAGCAGCCAGCCAGCCAATTTCATCCACAATTTTAATGTTACTGCTGAAATCAGTGCTCTGACACAGGCCTGGTGCTAGGACAAGATTAAACAGAAAGTCTTAACCTACATTGAGAAATCAGACAAGGTCTCTGTGAGGAAGAAACACTTAGGATTGCCAAGGTGGGAAATGGAAGTGTTGCAAGCAGAGAGAACAGCCTGAGTGCTGGCTCTGAGGCAGGAAGATATTTACTGAACAGAAAGTCAGCCAGTGTGACTGGGACACAGGGAATGCAGATGGGGTGCTGCCAGGTAGAGGTAATTTATGCAAGATCTATGGATTTTGGACTTTATTCCAAAAGCTAATGAAAGTCACTCAAGAACATCCAGGAGGAAAGTTAGACACTTAGATTTGTTTTTCAGAGCTCAGTCTACTGTGTGTGGAAGCTGTTCTTTACCTGCTTACTCATGCCAGACTCTTTGCAACCCTGCTGACGGCAGCCCACCAGCTCCTCTATCCATGGAATTCTCCAGGCAAGAATACTGGAGTGGGTTCCCATTCTCTTCTTCCATTTTACTTCTTCCTTCAGTAACTTTGTCAACATTCTATTTCTTTTTCAAAGCTTATTTATTTTGCTTATGTTGGGTCTTTGCTGTGAGTGGGTTTTCTCTAGTTGCAGCTGCAGTACACAGGCTTCTCCTTGCAGTGGCTTCTCTTGTTTTGGAGCAAAGGCTCTAGAGAGTGCGGGCTTCCGTAGTAATGGCTCCAGGGCTCTAGGGCACAGGCTCCGTCGCTGTGGCCCATGGGCTTAGTTGCTCTGAGGCATCTTCCCGGACCTGGGATGGAACCTGTGCACCCAACATTGGCAGGAACATTCTTAGCCACTGTACTACCAGGGAACTCCTCAACATTATCTTATTCTAGTTCAAAAACTAATAATAATAATAATAATACAAGCAGAAAATAACATACAGAAGATTTCTTCCAATCTTTATAAAATACCTGTATTTAACAATATGTGGCCCTCCCTATGGGTAAGTGGTTAAGAATCCACTGGGCAATGCAAGAGATGTGGCTTATTGCCTGGTCTGAGATCCCACTTGCTGAGGGGCAACTAAGCCCGTGAGTCTCAATTCCTGAGCCAGAGCTGTAGAGCCCAGGAGGTGAAAGTACTGAAGCCGGTGTGCTCTAGAGCCTAAGCCACCACAATGAGAAGTGCACACACTGCATCCAGAGAGTGGACACCACTCGCCAGAACTAGGGAAAAGACACTGAAGCAATGAAGTCAGAGTACAGGAAATAAATATATTTTAAAATTAATAATGTGATTTTTATCCTTAGTTTTAGCTATGTACTTATTAACAAAATCCAAAATTTATTATTTTATTCCATTAGAAAAATACTGAATCAAGATTAGTAAAGTTGGAGAACGCCCTCACGGTCCAGTGGTTAAGATCCCTCACTTCCACTGCACGCTTTCAGGTTTGATCCCTACTCAGCGAACTAAGACCCTGGAAGCTGTACCATGTGGTCAAAAAGAAAGAAAAAAAAAATTAGTAAGCCTGATTTCACAATTTAAATTAGATGGTGTAACGAACCACTCCCTAGCCCTGACACCGCTTTCTGAACCCATTCCATTCCCAAACACTTAAGTTTTCAAGGAGGTGCTCATTTAGTTTTAAATGTACTATAAAAAGTTATAACTGATTTCCACTCATTGGCCTCTTTTGCACATTTTACTGTGTACTGTACATGTTAATACCTATGGTCCACGTACAGCTTCTTTACCATGATTGACTGAGAGCAGACAGCCCATTCAGATGGGCCCTCAGCAGTCCCTGTTGCCCAATAGAACTGAGACCCTGTCTCCAACCCGTGGGTGAGAAGCCCTGCCCAGGATGGTGCCCAAGGGAGCCTCCTCACAAGGGCCAGGTCACCGGGTCATGGGAGACGGGATCTAAGTGAAGACAACAGGCCCTGAGAGAAGGCCCCGGGTGAGTGTGTGTGTACAGGAGTCACACAGGACACTCCAGAGTCAGACACGATTAGCGAGTCCTGAGAACAGCATTTCAGGAAGGCAGTGTGAGAATCCATTGAGAATATGACCCTACCTAAGAAAGAGCTATACCTGACTCCTGTTCTTTCCTCTTCTGGGCCTCTTTGTCCATGAGTCTTCACAGTTCTATCATAAAAGTCGAAAACATGCTGTTTAATGCTTAATGCTTAGAACCAACCCATCCCTTTCCTGAGCCCCAACCACACACACAAGGAAGCCCTAACCATGTGGAACAGACAGTCGTCTGTGGTCACTGTCTCAGGCGGGACTCAGCAGAGTCAACTCCTGCAGAGAGTCCAACATGGGACTTTACCACAATTTCCTTGGATCACACTTCCTCCTGGTGAGGCCTCATGCACACAGCAGCAGGGGGCACCTCCACTGACCCCACGATGCCCTTCAGGTCACACAGCAGGCCCTGGTCCAGCCCCACTCAGAGCAGAAAGTCCTTCCCTCCCCCAGGGCCTGATCTCAGTCTCAGAAGTAGAGGCTAAGAGCCCTGGTGCTCAATGCAGGATCCAGATCGGAAGCATCTGCGGCTCTGTGCACATTCCCGGGGTGAGGCACCACACGAGAACCTGAGGAGCCTGTCTGATCAGGGAGAACCAACTAACCAAAGGAGTATGTGTATATATACCATACACCCTGTGAGCATGTGACACATGTGTACACTGTGAAATATTTATCACAATCCACTAAGGAACACTTCCATCACCTCCAAATTCCCATGTTCTGTGTGTGGTGAAATCACCGATGACGTACTCTCCTGACAAATTCCCAGCATGCAGTAACAGAACAGGATTAACCAGAGTCAGTATGCTGTGCATACCTCCCCAGGACACACTCATTTTACAACTCAAAGTCTGTACCCTTTGACCAACATCTCCCCATCTTCCCCACCTCCCAGCCCCAGATGATCACAATCCTACCCTCTGGTACTAGTGAGTTTCATTTTTTTTTTACATTCCATATAATGGAAGGACATATAATACCAGCCTTTCCCTGTCTGTCTTAATTCATTTACCATGATATTCTCTACATTCATCCAAGTTGTCCCAAGTGAGACAAATCTCCATAATTGTTTACAAGAAAGTCGCTATTGAATGAACAAATCTTTATCCTAAGCTACAAAAATAATTAAATGTAAAGAAAGCAGAAAGCCAAAAGTAAAACCTACACAAAGAACATGTTTAAAGTTCCTTGAAAAGGCATCATGTAGTAAGAGTCAGTCAGTTCTTGCCCCATTTCTTCTCTTGTATAACCTCTACTCCGCATCAGGAATAGCAAAGGGGGTGACCCACACCTGAGCAAGTGAAGTCACTGCCACAGCCCCCACCTCAACTGGCTCTCACACAAATAATTACAAAATACATATGCCTCACAGACAGAAGTTTTGCAATTCTCCTTCTGATCTGTATAAAGAAGCAAGATTTGCATTAGATTTTAAAGCCAAGAATCAATGTATATCGACTTAATAATTCTTACCCAACTGATTCAGCACTCTTCCGGATCTAGTCCCCACCATCACCTACCTGCTCACTAGCTGTTTTCACTTCATTTGGTTGATCTGTTTGCCTACTTCTTTCTACAGCTCCCTTTCTCTGCTCGCATCTCTGCTCTCCTGCTGTGCCTGTCCTCCTCTTTACGCCTTCCCTGCCTCCCATCCCGCCTCTCTCTGCCACCTGTTAGCCTTCAAGTTGCTTTCTCTCCAACCTCCCTCAATCTCCATGTATTTCTGCTTTTCTTCTTCCCCCTCTGCCCTCCCTTCCCACCAACTCTCTGGCACTCCCAAATGGCTATGCTTCCCTTCAGCTCGCTTTTTTCTCAGCTCCTCCAATCACTGAGTCCCCTTTCTCTCCCACCAGGATATTGTTGCTCTGGTTCCAGCTCTTGTATCCCCTTTGCGGGCTGTGTGAACTGCCTCTCCACTGTCACCCTCTTGGGAGCCCTGATTTACAGACGCTCTCCCTTGAAGGCTACAGAAGAGGGCGGCAGAGGATGAGATGGTTGGATACCATCCCTGGACTCAACGGACATGGATTTGAGAAAATTCTGGGAGATACAAGGCTCGCAGAGTCGGAAAGAACCACCACACCTCCCTAAGTTGCTCACCCTTAACGGTCCAGAGATCCTGCTTTTCTCTAAATTTCTCTCCTTTCCCCACCTGCTCCCTTCAAGGCTCATTCTCTTTCATGAAGCTGTCTCTTCCAGGTTCCTCACAATCCTCTTCACTGCCATCGCTTGTCCCACATGCTTTTCTCAATTTTCCATTTCTCTAGGAGTCGCTGTCTCTGCTTCTTCTGATCCCGCCTTCTGCCCACTATTTACAGGGTAGGAGACTGAATAAGAAAGGCCCTCCCGCCAAAGCCAAATTCTAGCAGCTGTTATTTGGGGTGGGGTGTCACGTGGCTGGTTCAGGTCAGCTCCCCCCATCAGGGATCAGGGGAAAGGTCACTCCTCAGGGCAGAAGGACCGCCCTGAGGAGACGTGAGGACAGAGGGCTGGGAGAGAGGGGGTCTCAGGAGCGGGGAGGGCTCCCCAGAATCGCAGGACCGGGGAAAGAACGCGGCCCCTCCGGGAGCGGGGCGGCCGGCGAGGCCTCCAAGGCCCGAGAAGAGGCTGAAGAACATGGAGCGAATAAACCACCTCACCTAATAAAATTGTATGTGCTGCAGAAAGGGTAGAGGGGTCAATGAGGTCAGTAAACGATTTTAAGCCGGAAAAAGGTGCGAAACTCAGCGTTTCAGTGTTCCAAAAGCAGGAACCGGCTTCAGTGCAGACTTTAACCAAAAGGCAGGCGCCCCTTCGCCGCTTACGGGGACCTCTGAATTTGCTGGGGCTGGTGGGGCAAAAGCAGGGATTTAGAGTCAGGCTCAGAGGTTAAAGCGTCTACCTCCAACGCTGGAGACCCGGGTTCGATCCCTGGGTCGGGAAGATCCCCTGGAGAAGGAAATAGTAATCCACTCCAGTATTCTTGCCTGGAGAATGCCATGGACGGAGAAGCCTGGTAGGCTACAGTCCACGAGGTCGCAGAGTCGGATACCACTGAGCAACTTCACTTGACTTCACTTCAGAGTCAGTAGCGACCCTCACTTCCGGGGTACATGGAAGAGGAGACCGCGAGAAGGTTTGACTCCAGACAGAAACTCACGCCACGCTGGGACCTCTAGTCGCGGCTCTCCACCTCCGCGTGGGTCACAGTGCGCGCACGCGCAGACAAATAGCTGAAAGGCCTGCAGGCGGGGCCAAGCCGTCAGTGGGTGGGTGGTGGAGAGAAGCCGGACCAGCATAGGGCCTTTGAAAGGTGAGGCGGAAGCTCGCTGCGTGGCGGGGGGAGCGCCCCGGCGCGGAGGAGGGGCTACTCGGCGGGGAGGGACGGGGCTACTCGGCGCGGAGGGACGGGGCTACTCGGCGCAGGGCGGGCGCAGCGTCGCGGCGCAGAGGGCGGAAGTGAAGTGAAGTGAAGTCGCTCAGTCGTGTCCGACTCTCTGCGAGTCCATGGACTTTAGCCTACCAGGCTCCTCAGTCCAGTCAAGAATACTGGAGTGGGTTGCCATTTCCTTCTCCAGGGGATCTTCCCGACCTAGGGATCGAATCTGGGTCTCCCGCATTGTAGGCAGACGTTTCACCGTCTGAGCTACCAGGGGGTCAGAGGAAACTGTAATTCAATACTGTAATCACTGCTAAAGGGGACTGCAGCCACGGGACTGTTCCTTGGAAGTAAAGTTATGATAGAATTACATGGTGTATTAAAAAGCGAAGGAATGACGTTGCCAACAAAGGTCCCTACAGACAAACTATGTATGGTTTTTCCAGTAGTCAGCTAGTTCAGTTCAGTCGCTCAGTCGTGTCCGACTCTTTGCGACCCCATGAATCGCAGCATGCCAGGCCTCCCTGTCCATCAACAACTCCCGGAGTTCATTCAAACTCACGACCATGGAATCAGTGATGCCATCCAGCTATCTCATCCTCTGTCGTCCCCTTCTCCTCCTGCGCCCAATCCTTCCCAGCATCAGAGTCTTTTCCAATGAGTCAGCTCTTCGCATGAGGTGGCTAAAGCTAGGGATGTGATTTTAAAAGGGATGTGAGTGTTGGTCCATAAAGAAGGCTGAGCATAGAAAAATCGATGCTTTTGGATTGTGGTGCTGGAGATTAGTATTGAGAGTCCCTTGGGGAGCAAGGAGATCAAACCAGTCAGCCCGAAAGGAGACCAACCATGAATAGTCATTGGAAGGACTGATGCTGGAGCTGAGGCTCCAATACTTTGGCCACATTATTGCAAATATCGGACTCACTGGAAAAGACTTCGAGGCTGGGAAAGATTGAAGGCAGGAGGAGAATGGAATGACAGAGGATAAGATGGTTAGATGGCATCACCAACTCAATGGACATGAGTTTGAGCAAACTCCAGGATATGGTGAAAGACAGGGAAGCCTGGCATCCACGAGGTTGCAATGAGTCAGTCATGACTGAGCGACTAAACAACAACAACAACAACACATCGCTGATAGGGCACAGCCTGGGAATTTGTGGAGGGTGTGTCTGTTTTTTTCCCAGGGAAACAGGGGGCCTAGTGAGGGTCTCAAATCAGTGATAATGGGGAAGGGTGGCTCTTGGCAGTAACCCTTTTCCTGGAAGTGAAATGGGAGAATTCTTTAATCTTTTGCTCTTTTCCATAATTACAGGATCTGAAGTAAGCTTCAACTCTGTCATCAGAATCTATAATACCAAGAAAAGTCAAAGAAGATAAATACACATGTAATAGTTAAAAATGGAACCTTAGGAATATTAACCCAATAATAATAAAAACCACAAAGAAGGCCCTTGGTGTATGTACCTTAGAATGTTGGTGAGGAGCCCTGCGTGTTCCTTTGGGCTGTGTTGTGTGTGGTCCTGTCACATCTTAGAGTCAGTATGTGTTGGAAGACGTCCCTCTGAATCAACAAGTCAGAGGTCTGGGTTGAACCAGAACCCAGAGGTTATATTGATGCCAAAATCTTGGCTCTCTGTGCAGAAACATCAAACTGAAATACTTGAAATACAAACACAGAGATATTTTCACTTCATGTAAATCAGGCACATCATTTTATTTGGGCACAGAAGATAACATTGGGAAATATCATATAGTGCACATATAAACAGTGGGTGGGTTTTACAGGGCCAGAATCTATAATTGCTCTGCTATGGACAAAGTGTGGAGAGAATAACTCAAGTGTGTATTGTTAGTATACAATCCCAAAATTGTCTATTTGATTTCACCATGCAAAGAAACTGTTAGAGATTCTTTCAACCTTGAGAGTCTTTGGGGCATTGCTAGTTTCTGTTATGAAGTACTGAGGTGGATTAAAACTGTGTTGTTGGAAGAAACATAATCCATTCAGAGTTATGGATAAAATGATACAAATTTTATTAGAGCACAAGACTTATGATACATTCTGAATAAAACAGAGGCACATTGTAAATGGCAGCAGGTAATGATGAAGCAGATATATGGGCATCCTCTTTCTGGTTCTTTTGATTAACATTTTTGAAGAAAACTACTCTCTTCAATTTCCAAGTCTCCATTAATCATTTACACACAACAGCAATTGCTAGTTAAGGGAGAAAAGCACCACCATTTCCCTGGTACTATTTCTCCCACACAATCAGTCCCCAGTAACCTGTCAACTCCCCTCCCATGAAAAGCCCAAGTCCCTCAATGTCCAGCCTGCCCTTTGCATGGTCAGATGGTAGAGCATTCAGTTCTTTAACCGTGGTGACCTGTGTACAGGGCACCTTGAACATAATGAGCATGCCGACTCATCTCATGGTTTTACATGGTTCTCTGTCCCTCACTGATCCTAATTCACACACCACTGCATTTGGTATCTCGATGTCCCTGTTTTATCAGGATAGATAGATATAAATGAACCACACCTAATGAAGTCAGCCCCTTCATCTTACTGATTTCTTTGCAGAGACCATCATGAAAGTCTCTAAGAAAGTTTTAAGAATTTAAAACTTTCAGGAAATAAAGAACAATAATGTGATGTTCTCAAGAAAATTCAACTAATTAAACACACACTGAAGATAATGGGCCATTTCCACACATGTGATTAAGCTTCAACATACTTAATTATTCTGCAGTAATACTGTAGGTTAGTGCTGGAAAACTGAAGATTTATTAATTCCTCAAGTGAGTTCTCTCTTCTGTGATCTGCTGTAAGTACTGTCACAAAAGATGGCAAAATTCATTACAATTGTAAGGATTCTCTCCAATATGAACTTGGGGGGGGGGAATCTTGAGGAAATATTGTTTTCTTAAACATGTTTCCAAATTCGGTATAGCGTACAGTTTCTGACATACATAAATCACTTCATTATGCCCATGGTGTGAATAGTTCATGGAACAGACTACACAATATTCATTACCTGTCCAAGTTTGCTCTCCATATATATCCTCTCAGGTTCCACAGTTTTGATCTTTGAGTTAAAGCTTCAGTGTGCACATTACTTTTGGGTGGTTTCTCAGAAAGACATATGTTCTGAAGTCTAGTGTACTCTGAACCCTCCAGAAAGTCCTTGCCCGTGCATTTCCAAGACTCCTCTTCACTATAGAGTCTTGTCTAACACTTCAACTCAAAGTGAAAAATTTCCCACTCCCACTGCATTTCAGCATTGCTCCAGAATGTTCCTGAATTTGGATGTTTGGTAAAATCCTTCCCACAAATATTACATTTATGTGGTTTAACTCCAGGATATATACTCTTACACACCTAAAGAGTGAGCAGTAACTGTGAAAACTTCCATAAAGCATAAAGTATAAAACTGCCAAAGTGTAAAGTATTTGGTGAATCCTGCCAAATACTAAAGGTCCTGCCATATTCTGTACACTGGTAGTAGCACTGTGGCCTAGGCCTAAAGGCAAGGGAGGAGCGGAGCTGAGCCCAGGAAGGCGCCAGTCCCATCTCCCAGCTCTGCGCAGCATGCTCCTTCCTGGGCAGTAACCCCAGCAGCTAGGCAAGTCTTGGCAAGGCTCGCCCAGTGCAGAGCAGCATGGCACCTGGCATTTAAAGGCCTTGCCACTGAGATCACATTTATATGGTTTCTCTCCAGTATGAATTCTCTGATGAATTCCAAGCTGTGGGTTTCCAGTAAAGCATCAGCTACACACAACACAATTACATGGTTTCTTTCCAGGATGAATTCTCGAATGAAATTCAAGGTTTGCCATTTGACTAAAAGGCCTTGCCACATAGATCATTATTTATATGGTTTCTTCCAATGTTTCCAATGAACTGCAAAGAACTGCAACTGAAGACTTTGTCACATAAATTACTTTTCTACACTTTTCCTCCAGTATGAACTGCCTGATGGCAATTTAAGGATGACTGTGCACTAAAATGTTTGTCCTAATTGTTATATTTGTAAGGTTTCTCTCCAGTATGAATTCTCTGATGAATTACAAGGATTGAATTTCGACTAAAGGCCTTGCCACATACATCACATTTATATGGTTTCTCTCTGGTATGACTCTCCAATGAATTCCAAGGTGTGACTTTCGAGTACAGCCTTGGCCACAAACTTCACATACGGTTTCTCTCCAGTATGAACTCACCGATTATGTTGAAGGTGTGTATACTGTTTAAAGCAGTGGCCACATACATTATATTTATATGGTTTCTCTCCAGTATGATTTCTCTGATGAACCATAAGGGTCGAATTACCATTAAAAGCCTTACAACATATGTAACATTTATATGCTTTTCTTCCTGTATGGATTCTTTGATGTCTAGTGAGTTCTGAGTCCTGAAGAAAAGTTATGTTACACTCATTACAACTCTAAGTATTTTTCTTGTGTGCTTCCTGGTCTGGTACCAGTTCTGAGGGATGCATAACACCAATCTCATGTTTATGACAATTGCCTTTACGGACACTACGAGTTCTCTGAGGTGGTAAACCTGAGGTGCTACTATTGATATTCGCCACAACCTGACTACATTCGGAAACTGTCCCTTCAGATTCAAGTATCTGCAACTGATCCTGAAAGCTTGATCCACGACTTTCAACAGGCTTATTTCCTGCATCATTTCTACTAACATGATCTCTTCTATCGGTGAGATATTTGTTATGGGATATAGAGGTTCCTCTGTCATTTCTTTCATCATCTGTCCACAGTCACTCAAAATCATCCATATTTTCTTGTATCTTTCTGAGGAAAAAATCTTCAATTTCATGGCTTTTGGCTCTTCCAAACATCACTCTTTGAAAAATTTCTTCTTTACCACCGTTTCCTTTTGTCTGTAATTTCTTGATCATTTTTATTTGAGATACATCTACAAAATATAAAAACCCATATGCATTCTATCAATTACAATTCATAAATTGTTTCATGCTGAATACATGGTATTATACTAAAAGGCATATCCATGCTGAACAGAAGTATGCATGTTCCCAAAGATGATCTTAAAAATATTTGAAACACTAAACACATAGAACTCTTTAAAAATGAAAGAGTAATCACATGTAATCCGAATTAATTTTAGGGTAGCCTAGCTTCAGAGATACAGTCAGAATATATTAATTTTGTCCAAACTCATGTCAGTTCTCAAAGAAAAGGGTATTTTTGTACCATGACTTCTAAACTCATTCTACTTGGTAGTAAACACACTGCTGTCTCATAATTGAGGAGAAAATATAGCACACTGTACACACTTTATGCATACTTATACATAAGTAAACGGTAAAGAACAGACAGGGCTACATAGGTGACTTGGTAGTAAAGAATTAGCCTGCAAATGCAGGAGACATAGGATAGGGAGCTTCAATCCCTAGGTGGGGGAGATCCCCTGGAGGAGGAAATGGCACCCACTGAACTATTCTTGCCTGAAAAAAAATTCCATGGATAAGGAGCTTAGCAGGCTACTGGCCATGAGATCACAAAGAGTCAGACAGAACAATCAACTGAACAAGCATTCATTAACAGGCAATACACTGCAATGGTAAATAATCCCAAAGAAGCACTTTAACGAATAATGGAAAACATAAATAGCAGTTGACAACTGTTTAGGAAATTTCCTACAATAATTGGGGGGGGGGGATTTCCTAAATACCTCTTATAGATCTATCAGTAGATAGATGTATAGGCATTTTATGACATTGACAAGTGGTTCATGTCAGTTACACTGTGTAATACATAAAGACCATCATCTTTAAATAAAAAATATTAATAAATGAAACATTGTCTACTTAAAAGTAATTCAGTACAGCAATTCCCTATCTATACAGTAACTTTAACTTACTCAGTTCATTGGTTCCAAGATACATGTCAAGGAACAAGCTTTGGGGCCTCCCTTCTGGCTCAGAGGTAAAGAATCCACCTGGTAATTAACACACAAGGGTTCCATTCCTGATCCAGGAAGTTCCCACATACCTTGGAGCAACTAAGCCTGTAGGCCACAGCTCTGTGTTTCATGTTCGGGAGTCACAACTACTGTGCACAGGCATAGAGCCCACATACAGTAACAAGAGAAGGCATTAGAATGAGGAGTCCGTGCATTGCAAGTAGAGAGTAGCCCTTGCCTGCCACAAGTAGCAAAAAGCCCCTGAAGCAACAAAGACCCAGTGCAACCAAAAATAAAAAACATTTTTAAAATGTAATGTATTGGTATGAAGAAAACCAATATTATTTGAAAACCTATTAACCAGAGTTAGAGACAACACTCATAAAAATGAAAAATAAAATAAAAACATACAAGATGTAAAGCAGACAAAGAGATGTCACAATAAGCAAGACAGGAAGTAAATATATTCTTTAAGCAAAAGTAATCTTTGAGGCAAATTCCCTGGTGGTCCAGTCGTTAGGACTACGCACATACACTGGAGGGGGCACGGATTCCATCCAGGAATGGGGAACTAACATACAACCTGCCACATGGCACAGCAAAATAAAAAAACAAGAAACAGTGACTTCTGACCTTTTCTGTAAAACAGGCAACATTCTATGCCACCTAACAGCACAAATTACCTCAATTTTACAAATAAAGGTAGTGGATTCACAGGGTTCCTGTACACAACTCCAGGGAACATGAAAGTAAAAGCAAAAGCAGGACTGAAACCGAGACTTACAGATTCATACATGCTCTGAACCACCAGGGCCCACTTGGGTAGAACAGAGGACAAAAAGTTACAATGAACTCCAGAAGTATGAAAAGGAAACTTCAGATCAGACACAAGAACTGACCTGTGTAACTGTCTTACTCCTGGAAATGATTTCCAAGGCACCAACAACACATCAATTTAGGTCCTGTCCAAGAGAGGACCTCAATGTCCACTGTCCTTACAGGTTTCCTGAGTTACAATCACAAAANAAGTATGAAAAGGAAACTTCAGATCAGACACAAGAACTGACCTGTGTAACTGTCTTACTCCTGGAAATGATTTCCAAGGCACCAACAACACATCAATTTAGGTCCTGTCCAAGAGAGGACCTCAATGTCCACTGTCCTTACAGGTTTCCTGAGTTACAATCACAAAAGATCCAAACCATATTCCTGTTACACATACCCCTGAAGGTTGTGGTAAAAGCAGTAACAACAGGAATTGCTGAAGGCTCTGAACAGGAAGACAGGTTGAAGGCAGCTCTGTGTAGGATCTGAGACACCAAATGCAATCGAAGAGCTGTCAGTCTTTCCTTTCTTCCAGTGAGGTCTCCCAAGTGCAGCAAATAGGAAGAGAACCAGGCTGGGTCCGAAATAATCTCTGGAGGTGTCAGCGCTGTTCCACATGGACCAAAAAGCAGGCATCCGATGGAATCCAGCACAAAAGGGGGGCAAAGAGGAAACAGATCCCTTTGAAAGACCTCATCACATGCTTCCCATAGTCAAGCAACAACACTGACAGGAGTCAAATGACAGATTGTTACAGATCATATAAAGACTTTGCCTTTTGGGACCCCTTTTCTTGGAGGTCCACTTTGCATAAAAACTCTCTCTCTCTCTATCTCTCTTTTTTTCTCCTAATTAAATAATTTTCTTCATTGAGAAACAGCCACCTGTAACAGACTTACTTTCTTTCTCCCTAATTAAATGTAATTTTCTGGCAGGAGACTGATGGGCTCCACGTTAAATGTCTTGAATGTGTCATCTTCCCCTTTGCATTCCCTGAGATATGAGATAGGTGGGATCCAGTTGAGGAATTTACACCCAACAAAAACAGGTAAATACACAGTCATTCTCTAATCTCAGGGAATAATTATGGCAAGGACAAAGACAGGAAAAAACCCTGTTTGTTAAGGGAGACACTACACATGCCCAGAAAGGCTGCTTGGAGTCAAAACTCACAAGATAATTCCAGGCCATAATGAGTCCTGCTCCTCCCAGAAGCCTTCACTTTGAGATCCAGCTTGGCTAAGGTGTGCATGCACACTCCAGGGAGGGTCCTGAGACAAATTAGCCAGGGCAAATAAACAAGGTGATTGGCCTGAGGGAAGATGAAGAGCTGGAAAACTGCCCCTTTGTAAAGAATTTACACTTCCCAAAGGCGTCTCTCTCTCTCTGAGGTTGCCCATGTGTCTTGCTGCATGTGTACTTTTCCTTTCAATAAACTTTTTCCTTTACTCTTCACCTTCCACCTCATCAGCTGAATTTGATGGACACAGATGGACAGACAGAGACCATAGTTTTCTGCCTGAGATTTAAAATGTCTCTTTGACCTTTTTCTTTCCCCTTGGTTTGAAATTCTAATTTGCCCAAGGTTGAGGCGTCAGGCAAAGTGGGTTATATATTTCAAGGACTTGGTAAAGCTTGCATGCTGTGCTAAGCAGCTTCAGTTACGCCTGCCTATCTGCGATCCCATGGACTGTATCCTGCCAGCCTCCTCTTTCCAATGGACTCTTCAGACAAGAACACTCTGGTGGGTTGCTATTCCCACCTCCAGGGGATCTTCCTAACCCAGGGATCAAACCCACCCTTTCCACACCTGCAGGCAGGTTCTGTACCATTAGAGTCATCTGGGATGCACTGGTAAAGGTTAACTTCAAGCTTTTTTCTAGGCTAGCTATCTCAACGAGTTAGTTGCTTTTAACTCCATACGCAAAAGAACCAGTTGTGGACTTTCAAAGAGAAAAAAAAAATTCATTTTAACCAGTTTTCTCCAGAGTCTAGAGAATATAACAGCTATCCTATGTCAAAAAAAATTACCTTTTCTTTCTATAGGCATAGTTTTGTAGCTAAAACACAGATCAAATAGTTCTCAAATTGACTGGGAAAACAAGAGCAGATGGGCTGATAAAAATCTTCAATGGTCCATCTGGGGAAATGGGGGTCTTGGATTGTTCAGAAGAATCTGAAGGGGTAAAGAAACTTCCTAGAGTGAGGGGCAGGAGTGGGGGAAGCTGGGCTTATCCTCCCCACGAAAGACAGGGGAAGTTAGAAAGGGACCAGCTGATGGAGAGGGAAACAGAGGGGTTGGGAGGGGTGAAAGGCCATAACAGGACAGAGAATGGCGAGAGAAAGTGCAGTGGGGGACACTACCGGAGCTGTGGGCCGGCTCAATAGAGAGCCGACTTAAAAGAGTGAGGATTTGATCAGCCAGTATATAATCTGACACTGTAATATGGACAAACATCCTCACTAATCGCATAATTATTTTCCAGTAGCTTTTCTAAGACAGTTTTAAGTTCGCTTTATATACCTCACGATAGGAGAGAGAAGGATCCAGCCTCTCACCCGGCAGGGCAGATTCTTATTCTTTCTCAAGAGGCAAGAATCACTAACATTCAGTAACTTCTAAGGGTTCAGCCCTGTTTAATTTACAGTTCCATTTCTCAAACAATCCAGAGAAGANGAAAAAACCCTGTTTGTTAAGGGAGACACTACACATGCCCAGAAAGGCTGCTTGGAGTCAAAACTCACAAGATAATTCCACGCCATAATGAGTCCTGCTCCTCCCAGAAGCCTTCACTTTGAGATCCAGCTTGGCTAAGGTGTGCATGCACACTCCAGGGAGGGTCCTGAGACAAATTAGCCAGGGCAAATAAACAAGGTGATTGGCCTGAGGGAAGATGAAGAGCTGGAAAACTGCCCCTTTGTAAAGAATTTACACTTCCCAAAGGCGTCTCTCTCTCTCTGAGGTTGCCCATGTGTCTTGCTGCATGTGTACTTTTCCTTTCAATAAACTTTTTCCTTTACTCTTCACCTTCCACCTCATCAGCTGAATTTGATGGACACAGATGGACAGACAGAGACCATAGTTTTCTGCCTGAGATTTAAAATGTCTCTTTGACCTTTTTCTTTCCCCTTGGTTTGAAATTCTAATTTGCCCAAGGTTGAGGCGTCAGGCAAAGTGGGTTATATATTTCAAGGACTTGGTAAAGCTTGCATGCTGTGCTAAGCAGCTTCAGTTACGCCTGCCTATCTGCGATCCCATGGACTGTATCCTGCCAGCCTCCTCTTTCCAATGGACTCTTCAGACAAGAACACTCTGGTGGGTTGCTATTCCCACCTCCAGGGGATCTTCCTAACCCAGGGATCAAACCCACCCTTTCCACACCTGCAGGCAGGTTCTGTACCATTAGAGTCATCTGGGATGCACTGGTAAAGGTTAACTTCAAGCTTTTTTCTAGGCTAGCTATCTCAACGAGTTAGTTGCTTTTAACTCCATACGCAAAAGAACCAGTTGTGGACTTTCAAAGAGAAAAAAAAAATTCATTTTAACCAGTTTTCTCCAGAGTCTAGAGAATATAACAGCTATCCTATGTCAAAAAAAATTACCTTTTCTTTCTATAGGCATAGTTTTGTAGCTAAAACACAGATCAAATAGTTCTCAAATTGACTGGGAAAACAAGAGCAGATGGGCTGATAAAAATCTTCAATGGTCCATCTGGGGAAATGGGGGTCTTGGATTGTTCAGAAGAATCTGAAGGGGTAAAGAAACTTCCTAGAGTGAGGGGCAGGAGTGGGGGAAGCTGGGCTTATCCTCCCCACGAAAGACAGGGGAAGTTAGAAAGGGACCAGCTGATGGAGAGGGAAACAGAGGGGTTGGGAGGGGTGAAAGGCCATAACAGGACAGAGAATGGCGAGAGAAAGGGCAGTGGGGGACACTACCGGAGCTGTGGGCCGGCTCAATAGAGAGCCGACTTAAAAGAGTGAGGATTTGATCAGCCAGTATATAATCTGACACTGTAATATGGACAAACATCCTCACTAATCGCATAATTATTTTCCAGTAGCTTTTCTAAGACAGTTTTAAGTTCGCTTTATATACCTCACGATAGGAGAGAGAAGGATCCAGCCTCTCACCCGGCAGGGCAGATTCTTATTCTTTCTCAAGGGGCAAGAATCACTAACATTCAGTAACTTCTAAGGGTTCAGCCCTGTTTAATTTACAGTTCCATTTCTCAAACAATCCAGAGAAGATGTCCCATGTATTAGCTAATGAGTAACAAGGTAAATTTTCCCGTCTGGAAATAAAAACGTCATAAACCTTAATCTCTTGCTTCTTAAAGAGTGGTGTTTTGTCTCATAAATGCTGCTCACAGCGCCAATTCATGCCTTGCCAAAAGTTTTCACTTTCATCTCAGGTTGCAAGGATTTGTTAAGAAAATAAGCCATTCATTCTATACAAATAAATATTCCAATATTTATTAGAAAATTATCTAGCTGACTTTCAATATACTAATCTAACCAGTCCATCCTAAAGGAGATCAGTCCTGGGTTTTCAATGGAAGGACTGATCTTGAAGCTGAAGCTTCAGTACTTTGGTCACCTGATACGAAGAGATAACTCATTTGAAAGGACCCTGATGATGGGAAAGATTGAGGGCAGGAGGAGAAGGCGAGCACAGAGGATGAGGTGGTTGGATGGAATCACCAACTCAACGGACATGGGGTAAACTCCGGGTAAACTCTGGAAGTTGGTAATGGACAGGGAGGCCTGGCATGCTGAGATTCATGGGGTCGCAAAGAGTTGGACATGACTGAGTGACTGAACTGAACTGAGAAGACAAGGAAATAGAAATAGCAGAGGATATATCACCAAATTGGCTTCTGACCAACATCCAGACTGGAACAGCCCTGGGAAGTCCCAGGACACAGCACATCTGGAGTTTCAATTCGGAAAAGGTCCCAGGCAGCCTGTCCACTCCATGGGTGAGTCTTTAACATTACATTTCAGGGTTCCTGCTTATCATCCCAGGATGCAAACTGATATCATCAATATGTGAGCAAACAGCAGCTCTGGTTTCATCTTCATGCTGCTTGTTTTGTCTTATGAAACTTGGATGCTCCTAAGCCTGGGGCTGGGTTGGTCAGAGCCTCTTTGAACAATCTCAAGGGTGAACAATCTCAAGATTTGTGTCCTAACTTATCTATGGTGCTGCAAGCCTTGCACTCATAACAGGCAGTCAGGGTACTCACAGTCAGGGTGTGTCAAGGCAGGTTGGAGGCAAGCACAGAGGACTGCACTGCTTTGTCTTGAAGCCGAAACAGGACTATTTCTTTAATTTCCCTAACACCCTGGTGGCTGCATGGTAAAAAGTTAGCTTGCCGATGCGGGAGACCTGGGTTTGATCCTTGTTCTGGGAAGATCTCACATGCCAGGGAGCAGCTAAGCTGAAGGACAGATACTGAGACTGTGTAGCGAAACTACTGAAGCACGTGTGCCTAGAGCTGGTGCTCCACAACAAAAGAAGCCACCGTAACGAGAAGCCATGCACCCTGCAAGGAGAGCGTAGCCCCCACTTGTCTCAAATAGAGAAATGGTCATACAGGAAATAGACCCAGGACAGCCAAAACAAAACAAAAGGCCTTGCCTTTGTCTCTGTGGGCGCTACAGCACCACTGGAGGGTGATGTACATTTCACAGGTCAAACAACAGAGTAGAAACTTGAAGAGAAGAAAAATCTCCTGTGAGAGTTCACAAACACTAAATATCTGTTTTTTCACAGGACTCTCACACATCGAGAGCTCCCAAAAAACAATAAGTGGTGTGGCTTCCTCTCTGTCCTTGTGACAGCTGACCCGGGATCATAGTGTTGATCCTTTCCCACTCATCTGATTTTCTGCTAATAACACCTCATTGTCCACAATCCAGGGATCTTTCTCGTGCTACAAAAGTAGAGTTATAATTCAGGTCACTATCAGAAATTCCTGCTCAAAGAAATGTCATACTTGGCTTCTTCCAGAATCCAAACGTTCTTTTTTTAAAGTAAATGCATTTGGTATCTTTAATCATTTTGTTTATTCATTTACTTTGGCTGGAGTGAGTGCTCCTTGCTGCTTGGACTTTTCCCCCAGTTGGGCAAGTAAGAGATACTTTCTAGTTGCAGTGCACGGGCTTCTCATTTGCTTTGCCTTCTCCTGGGTGCACGGGCTTCAGTAGATGTCCCATGTGGGCTCAGTAATCTCAGCTTCCAGGCTCTAGAGTGCTTCTTTAGTAGTTCTGGCCCATGGGCTTAGCTGCTCTGTGACATGTGGGATCTTTCTGACCAGGCATCGAACCTGTGTCTCCTGCATTGGCAGGTAGAAAATCTCAGCTCATTTGTCAGTCAAGAAGTGAGGACATTATGATGGACAGAAAAATATTTCACAAATTACTTTACTATTTGCCTCCTTCGGAATGCACAGGTAACAGTATAATATACAGTATAGTATGTATCAGGTATCTAGGTCCTTTCTAAGAGTTACTGAACCAAGAACACAGGGGTATAAAACAGGCAACTGGATATTTCAGTTTGAAATCAGCTTTAGAAACACTCAAGCTCTGGGAGAAACTCCTTGTGTATCACACAGTGGCCAGGTCACCAAAAGAAAAGACAAATTTAACCTCCTGATGCCAATCATGAAAACTTACATGTCTGAGTGAACAAGGTTTTCAGCTCAGTCAAGAAAAACAGGGCTCCCAAGAGATACCCCAAAGTAGATCCTACTTTAGAGGGAAGTGATCCTCACTCACAGACACCAGGTTCCTGAGGGTCTCCATCATCACATCCTTGTACAAGGTCCGCTGGGAAGGGTTCAGACATTCCCACTCCTCAGTAGTGAAATCTATGAACACATCCTTGAAGGTCAACTGTGCCTGAAATGAAAATACATTTCACCAACAGGCCCTGAGGAGGGTTCTTATTTTCACAGAAAAGGAGAAGAAGTGAGACAGGTAAGGTCAATTCAGCTCAAGTAATATTCTGATAGATCCATGCAAATCTATATGGAGCAAATTGTCGCTCTCTAATTTAATCTCCTATTTTTTCATAAGATGATGATATCCTCCAATCAACATGAATTCATCACGGGTGTGGACAAGACAGGAAAAAAATATACAAATTCCAATCAACAGTGGGTCGTTGATGCAGAAGTGTTACGTTCTAGACACTGAGTGACATTCACTATCTAGATGAGTTACAGCAAGACTGCCGTCTTCAGAGAGGACAAAGCCCACGGTGGCTTTAAAAGCACACAGACTGTGATGAGGAAGTCATCCTCACACCGATGAGAGGTGTCTCACCACTTCATGCACACTAAGCACTACTCTAAAGACTTTACCCACAAGAACTTGTCATCAACATAACAGCAACAGTAGAGAGAGATCTGTGTCCATCTTACTGGGGAGAAAGCTCGGTCACTCTAATAAACAGCTCCCACCAAACAGTTAAGAAATGAGGCAACAGCACCTGAGCTCAGGTGGTTGGGAGAGACAAGTGAACCTAAGGAATCAAAGAGTTAAGTAACAGTATAAAAGACCATCCACAGAGAGTTCCCTGAGAATACCTGAAACAAGTTCAAGGAAGCTGAAGTGCAATGGAACAGCATAAATAGTCATTGTACAGGGTCACCCCCTCTAGCCCCCACCCCACACAATGTCAATAATCTGACTATTTACATTATTCATGTGATGAAGCAGAAAATATTAAAGGCGATGGAATACACACTTAAGATACAACTGCAACTGCTCTAAGCATAAACTGTATGTTATGAGATGGTTTTGTAATAAAATAATGGAGTTACACATCCATGCACTCATACATGCACATGGAAACACACAATGGATTGAAACAAGAAGAGCTGTCTTTATTTTTTTCTTTCATTCAATCAAAATTTAGTGAGCATCAATTCTGTGTCCCAAACTGGGAGTACAGCAGTGAACATGATGGAGCTTACCATCCAGCAGCCAGCCGGCCAATTACATCCATAATTTTAATATCACTGTTGTTATATGTGCTCTGAAACAGGCCTGGTACTAAGAGAAGATTCAACAGAAAGGCTTGACCTACATCAAGAAATCAGACAAGGTCTCCGTGAGGAAAAAACACTTAGGATTGGCAAGGTGGGAAATGGAAGAGTTTTGTAAGCAGAGAGAAGAGCCTGCGTGTCAGCTCTGAGGCAGGAAGATATTTAGTGAACAGAAAGCCAGCCAGTGTGACTGGGACACAGGGAACAAAGAGGGGTGATGCCAGGTAGAGGTTGATTTCTGCAAGGCCTATAAATTGAGGATGTTGTTTCAAAAGCAACTGGACATGACTTAAGAATCTGCAGGAGGAAAGTTAGAGGTTTAGGTTTGCTTTTCAGCAATCACTCTGCTATGTGAGGAGGTTGGTGTTCAGTTGGCTCAGTCACGTCAGACTCCATGGGACTCCATGGACTGTAGCCTGCCCGGCTCCTCTGTCCATGGGATTCTCCAGGCAAGAAAACTGGAGTGGGTGGCCATTCCCTTCTCCTATTCATGTGTATTTTGGCATCTTTGGGACATTAAAAATGAATCAAAAGTAAGTTTGATATAGTAAGTTTGTTAACATTCTATTTCCTTTTTACAGCTTATTTGGTTTGTTTATGCTGCGCCTTCGTTGCTGTGATCCAGCTCTCTCTACTTGTGGCTCCCCTGCATGGAGTTGTGTCTACAGTGCCCAGGCTGCTCACTGCAGTGGCTTCTCTCGTTTCAAAAGACAAGTTCAAGCATGCAGGCTTCAGTAGTTAAGGATTCCAGGCTCCAGGGTACAGCCACAAGTTGTTGGGCATGGGCTTAGTTGCTCTGTGGCATCTTCCAGGAATTGGGATGGAATCCATGTCCCCTACATTGGCAGACACACTGCTATCCACTGTATCACCAGGGAAGTCCTCAACATTATCTTATACCATTAAAAACATAAAAAGTAGTACAAGCAGAAAATAATACACAAAATACTTTAATGCCAACCTGTATAAAATACCTGTATTTACAAATAATATGAGGGCGTCCCCAGTGGCTCAGTGGTAAAGAGTCCACTGACCAGTCTAAGAAACACAGGTTGTTGCCTGGTCCAGTATGATCCCACATGCTGAGGGGCAACCAACCCTGTGAGCCTCAATTTCTAAGCCAAAGCTCCAGAGCCCAGGAGGTGAAATTACTGAAGCCAGTACACTCTAGACCCTGGGCTGCAAGACAAGAGAAGCTGTGGCAATGAGAAGGCCCCACATTGCAACTAGAGAGTGGCCAACACCCATCAGAATTAGATAAAAGCCATTACAGCAATGAAGAGTCACTATAGCAAATAAATATATTTTTAAAATAAAAATGTGATTTTATTCTTAATTTTAGGTATACAGTTATTAACAAAACTCAGAATTTACTATTTTATTCCAATAATAAAACATTAAATCAAGATTACTAAAGCTGGGGAATTCCCTGGAAGTCCAGTGGTTAAGATCCCACACTTCCACTGAAGGGTTTCAGGTTGAACCACTATTCAGGGAACTCAACCGTGTAAGCTGCACTGCACAGCCAAAAAAGAAAGAAAAAAAATTAGCAAACTATATTTCATAGTTTGGATGAGATGATGTAATGAAACACTCTCCAGCCCTGAGGTCTTTTTTTGATCTTTCCTTTCGATTCCGAAACACTACTATTCAAAGAGGTCCTCATTTAGTTTTAAATGTACTATAAAAAGTGAGAACTAATTTCTCCTGGTTAGTTCCTTCTTCCAGATTTTACCACATACGCTGCATATGAACCTCTGACTCCAGGTCCAGCATCTTTACCCTGGTTGACAGAGAGCAGACAGCACATCCACACGGGCCCTAAGCAATCCTTGTTGCCCAACAGCACTGAGACCCCGTCTCCAACCCGTGGGTAAGAAGCCCTGTCAAGGACTGTGCCCATGGGAGCCTCCTCACAAGGGCCAGGTCACCAGGTCATGGGGAGATGAGATCTAAGTGAAGATGACAGACCCTGAGGGAAGGCCCCAGGTGAGTGTGCATGTACAGGAGTCAGACAGGATACTCCAAGTCAGACAGGATTAGAGAGTCCAGAGAAGGGCAATTCAGGAAGGACAAACTGAGAATCTACTGAGAATATGACCTTACCTGAGAAAGAGCCATGCCTGACTCCTTTTCTTTTATCTTCCTTCTCTTCTGGGTTTCCTCAGGGAACACAAGTTTTCAGAGGTCTATCATGAAAGTGGAAAACATGCTGTTTAATGATTAGGGTCAACACATCCTCTCCCTGAGCCCCAACCACACACGCAGGGAAGCCCTCACCATCACGGACTTGATGGACAGGAGTTTGTGCAAGTTCCGGAGATGGTGAAGGGCAGGGAACCCTGCCTGCTGCAGTCCATAGGGTTCCAGGAGTCCGACAGGACTGAGCAATTTAACAATGACCCACTCCAGTATTTTTGCCTGGGAAATCCCATGGACACAGGAGCCTGGTGGGCTACAGTCCCTGGGGATCTCAAAGAGATCTGACTGAGTACTTCGACCATTT
This sequence comes from Neotragus moschatus, assembly GCA_006410615.1. Taxonomy (NCBI): domain Eukaryota; kingdom Metazoa; phylum Chordata; class Mammalia; order Artiodactyla; family Bovidae; genus Neotragus; species Neotragus moschatus. The sequence continues at coordinate 30,594 of SJYA01004594.1, forward strand.
TATTTATTTCTCCATTATTTCTTTGATTCTAATGTTCATACAAGTAATCAGCATCACTGAAAATAATCTCCTAAAATGAAGAGTTTTTGTAGTCAATTTACTACCATGCTTATATAAAACAGAAAACGACAGTAATACGCCTCCCCAACACTCGAGAAAGAACTTCAGCTCAAGCACCAGTCCCAAAGCTGAAATTCTAAACTAGTTCCTGAACACGTGATTGATACTTATAAAATTATCAAGTGCCATGTCAAAATTAAAATGACCTTTTCCTTACAAATTACTACGTATTTTGTGCACTGTATGTGTTACCTCAGGATCTTACATCAAGAGGAAATCAGACCCTGGGCCTCTCACAGCAATGACAGAATTTACTTGGGCTAGAGGAAGGGGTAGGGGAATAGGGCGATGTGAAGTGACTGGAGACCACGGATAGGGAGGAGAGGGGACCCCACAGGCTCAGCTTAACAACAAAAACAAAAACAAGTACCTGACATTTCCAACGGTTGACCGCACCTACCAAGTCTCAGCATCGGGAATTGGCTGTAGAAGCACTTACGTGGAAGCGAGGACGCGAGACTCCTCGGCCACTGGTATCAGAAGAATGCCACAGTGAGGAGAGGGGCGTAGGGCACACTCCTGGGCCTGGGCATGAGAGGCGGGGCATAGGACACATGCCTGCACCTGAGCGTGTGAGGGGCGGACCTGAGGGAGGCCGAGGGGGTGCCAAGGGAGGCTGAGGGGCACTGAAGGAGGCCTAGCAGGGCCGTGCGGGCAGTGCCAGGCTGAGCAGAGAGTACACCTATGTGCTTCTTCCTCCATTTGGTTCCAGAGGTATCTTGTCAGGGTTAAGTAGTGCTGGGAGCCAGCATGGGGAATCCAGCCCGTGGCAAATGTCATGAGGAAAGGGGCCTGACAAAACGCAAAGGCAGGATCAGGCCTCAGGGGTCTCTTTGGACTTTCTCAAGCATCTACCTCCCAAACCAGAGTCTGCCTGCTTTTCTGTGTTATGCTTTCCACTTACTCTTCTAACATTACAGGGGGGCTATCCCTCCCCACCTTCCTCTAAAAGAAAATTAACTTAGAGCTCCAGTTAATAAGTCTTCTGGATGTAACAAGAGTGTTTCAATCCAAAAACCTTTCTGATGGCTTTCTAGCTTGCCTGACAGGTCTATCCGGACTCTTACAGCTACATGTGATTGTTTACAGCCTCCCGACCGTGAGAGGCACAGGAAGCTTAAAACATCCTAGGAATGTAGGGGCTTTCGAAGAGTCAAAATCATTAGAATAAAATTGATTAAGGGTTTCAATGTTGAGCCAATACTTGCTGACAAATTTTCATACCTTTTAATGTAACTTTATTTAGTACTTTGAGGGTGATGCAGATTAAAGAAAAAACACTTCACGGGAAAAGAGTTTTCTGGTT